>CAKNXH010059304.1:35147-49512 GCA_932178445.1 Andricus quercusramuli | reverse complement strand
GTGTACAGTTGTCATTTGGACAACTGTGCACGTGCACAGATGGTACTTGGACAACTGTGCACGTCGAAATTTAGACGTGCACAGTTGTCACTTGGACAACTGTGCACGTGCACAGTTGGTACTTGGACAACTGTGCACGTGCACAGATGGCACGTGCACAGTTGGCACGTGCACAGTTCTCCGTCTGACCAACGACGTGCACAGTTGTCCGTCTGGCCATCGACGTGCACAGTTGGGCACGTGCAAAGTTGCTACGTGCAAAGTTGACCCCATCCCCTTTTAACTCAGGTCTATATATTTCATAAAAATCCAGTTTATTTTCCGCAAAATGATATTTGTAATCCAAAATTTTCCAAAATGCGAAATTCAAAAATCTAAAAGTTGTGCTGGGTTGCTAGGCGTGAAAAGCAATTATTGTTTCATACACTTTTAACTCAGATCTATATATTTCATAAAAATCTAATTTATTTTTCTCAAAATGATTTTTGAAATCCAGAACGTTTCGAAACGCGAAATTCAAAAATATGTCAGTTGTGCTGGGTTGTGCAGGGCGTGAAAAACAATTATTGTCCTAGACACTTTTATCTCAGGTCTATATTTTTTCATGAAAATCTAGCTTATTTTTCACAAAATGATTTTTGAAATCCATAATTTTTCAAAACGCGAAATTCAAAAAACTAAAAGTTGTGCTGGGTTGTGCTGGGCGTGAAAAACAATTATTGTCGCATATACTTTTATCTGAGGTATATTTTTTACATGAAAATCTAGTTTATGTTTCTCCAAATGATTTTTGAAATTCAAAAAATTTTTTAAATGCGAATTTCTAAAATCTAAAAGTTTTGATCGGTTGTGCTAGGCGTGAAAAACAATTATTGTCCCACACACTTTTATCTCAGGTCTATATTTTTTTCATGAATATCTAGTTTATGTTTCTCCAAATGATATTTGAAATTCAAAAAATTTTCAAAACGCGAAATTCTAAAATCTAAAAGTTGTGGTGGGTTGTGCTGGACGTGAAAAACAATTGTTGTCTTATACACCTTTATCTCAGGTCTATATTTTTTCATGAAAAACTAGTTTATGTTTCTCCAAATGATTTTTGAAATTCAAAAAATTTTCACAATGCGAATTTCTAAAATCTAAAAGTTGTGCTAGGTTGTCCTAGGCATGAAAAACATTTATTGTCCCAGACACTCTTATCTCAAGTCTATATTTTTTTAATGAAAATCCAGTTTATTTTTCTCCAAATGATTCTTGAAATTCAAAAAAATTTCCAAAATGCGAATTTCCAAAATCTAAAATTTATGCTGAGTTGTGCTTGGCGTGAAAAACAATTATTGTCCCACACGCTATTAACTCAGGTCGATATATTTCCATGAAATCTAGTTTATTTTTCGCAAAATGATTTTTGAAATCCAAAATTTTCCAAAATGCGAAATTGAAAAATCTAAAGAGTGTGCTGCGTTGTGCTAGGCGTGAAAAACAATTATTGTCTCATACACTATTAACTCAGGTCAATATATTTCCATGAAAATCTAGTTTCTTTTTCGCAAAATGATTTTTTAAAATCCAAAATTTTTCAAAATGCGAAATTCGAAAATCTAGAATATGTGCTGGGTTGTGCTGGGCGTAAAAAACAATTATTGTCCTTTACACCTTTATCTCAGGTCTATATTTTTTCATGAAAAACTAGTTTATGTTTCTCCAAATGATTTTTGAAATTCAAAAAATTTTCACAATGCGAATTTCGAAAATCTAAAAGTTGTGCTAGGTTATCCTAGGCGTAAAACACAATTATTGTCCTATACACTTTTATCTGAGTCCTATATTTTTTTCATGAAAAACTAGCTTATTTTTCACAAAAAGATTTTTGAAATCCATAATTTTTCAAAATGCGAATTTCAAAAATCTAAAATTTGTGCTGAGTTGTGCTTGGCGTGAAAAACAATTATTGTCCCATACACTATTAACTCAGGTCGATATATTTCCATGAAAATCTAGTTTATTTTTCGCAAAATGATTTTTGAAATCCAAAATTTTCCAAAATGCGAAATTGAAAAATCTAAAAAGTGTGCTGGGTTGTGCTAGGCGTGAAAAACAATTATTGTCTTATACACTATTAACTCAGGTCTATATTTTTCATAACAATACAGTTTATTTTTCTCAAATGATTTTTGAAATTCTAAAAATTTTAAAAATGCGAATTTCTAAAATCTAAAAATTGTCCTAGGCGTGAAAAACAATTATTGTGCCAGACACTCTTATCTCAGGACTATATTTTCCATAAAAAACAAGTTCATTTGCCCCAAATGATTTTTGAAATTCATAAAATTTAAAAAATGCGAATTTCCAAAATCTAAAAGTTTTACTGTGTTGTGCTGGGGATTAAAAACAATTATTGTCTCATACACTATTAACTCAGGGGAATATATTTCCATAAAAATCTAGTTTATTTTTCGCAAAATGATTTTTGAAATCCAAAATTTTCCAAAATACGAAATTCGAAAATATAAAAGTTGTGCTACGCTGTGCTGGGCGTGAAAAACGATTATTGTCTTATACACCTTTATCTCAGGTCTATATATTTTCATGAAAAAAAAGTTTATGTTTCTCCAAATGATTTTTGAAATTCAAAACATTTTCAAAATGCGCATTTCAAAAATCTAAAACTTGTGCTAGGTTGTCCTGGGCGTGAAAAACAATTATTGTCCCAGACACTGTTATCTCAGGTCTATATTTTTTAAATGAAAAACCACTTTATTTTTCTCCAAATGATTCTTCAAATTAAAAAAATTTTCAAATTGCGAAATTAAAAAATCTAAAAGTTGTGGTGGGTTGTGCTGTGCGTGAAAAACAATTATTGTCCTATACACTTTTATCTGAGGTCTATATTTTTTCATGAAAAACTAGCTTATTTTTTACAAAATGATTTTTGAATTCCAAAATTTTTCAGGATGCGAAATTCAAAAATCTAAAAGTAGTGCTGGGTTGTGCTAGGCGTGAAAAACAATTATTGTCCTATACACTTTTATCTCAGGTCTATATTTTGTCATGAAAATCTAGTTTATGTTTCTCCAAATGATTTTTGAATTCTAAAATTTTTCAAAATGCGGAATTCAAAAATCTAAAGACAGTTCTGTGTTGTGCTTGGCGTGAAAAACTATTATTGTCCTATGCACTTTTATCTGAGCCCTATATTTTTTTCATGAAAAACTAGCTTATTTTTCACAAAATGATTTTTGAAATCCATAAATTTTCAAAACGCGAAATTCAAAAAACTAAAAGTTGTGCTGGTTTGTGCTAGGCGTGAAAAACAATTATTGTCTTATACACCGTTTTCTCAGGTCTATATTTTTTATGAAAATCTAGTTTAAGTTTCTCCAAATGATTTTTGAAATTAAAAAAAATATCAAAATGCGAAATTCAAAAATCTAAAAGTTGTGGTGGGTTGTGCTGTGCGTGAAAAACAATCATTGTCCGATACACTTTTATCTGAGGTTTATATATTTCCATGAAAATCTAGTTTATTTTTCGCAAAATGATTTTTGAAATCCAAAATTTTTCAAAATGCGAAATTCCAAAATATAAAAGTTGTGCTACGTTGTGCTGGGCGTGAAAAACGATTATTGTCCTATACACCTTTATCTCAGGTCTATATATTTTCATGAAAAAAAGTTTATGTTTCTCCAAATGATTTTTAAAATTCAAAAAAATTTTCAAAATGCGAATTTCAAAAATCTAAAATTTGTGCTGGGTTGTGCTGGGCGTGAAAAACAATTATTGTCTCATACGCTATTAACTCATGTCAATATATTTCCATAAAAATCTAGTTTATTTTTCGCAAAATGATTTTTGAAATCCAAAATTTTCCAAAATGCGAAATTCAGAAATCTAAAAGTTGTGATGGGTTGTCCTAGGCGTAAAAAACAATTATTGTCCTATACACTATTAACTCAGGTCTATATTTTACATAAAAATCCAGTTCATTTTTCTGAAATGATTTTTGAAATTCTAAAAATTTTCAAAATGCGAATTTCAAAAATCTAAAATTGTGCTGGGTTGTGCTAGGCGTGAAAAACAATTATTGTTTCATACGCTTTTATCTCAGGTCTATATTTTTTCATGAAAATCTAGTTTATGTATGTATGTATGTATGTATATTTGAACTCTCCCTTTTACGGGTTTGAGGGCCTCCGCTCCCTGTACATATGTTTACATTTCATCCTTAGTCTAGCTTAACCGCTACTTACTTTCTAATGCATCGCCTTATATAACCACAATAATCCTAGTACCACTCTTCTTACACTACAGGCAATGAGCGATCTTCCCGGGCTTCCGTTTTCTCTTACCATCAAATTCATTTAGACCGATTTGAAAATTAAACATTTTTGCTCGTTATTTTCCTTTAAACAGGATTACCGGTTTGGCTCTACCCTGATCCCTTGCTTTCTCTTATTTCTTCCAGTTTTTTCATCCACATCACTCCCTGTCCATTACCATCCAAAATCCATCTTACACATTCATCCACACTCAACTGTCCATCTTCCTCTCCCGTACACCTCTCTAACACATGTGCCCATGACTCCACGTCGTACCCACATACTCTGCACAGATTGTCCTCTTCATCTATCCAATATCTACAAGCTCTCACTCCTTCTCCCATTCTAAACCGTATCACCCTATTCCATTTATCTTCCTTTTTCATCTTTTGCAAACATTCTGGTTCCGTCACCCCTTTGACCATCATATACCATCTATTGTACTTCGAATCCATAATCTTTCTCCATCTCTCTTCTCCTTGTCTTACTAATAGCTCTAATCCAATGTTCTGCCAATCCAGAACCCCTTCCTGTATATCACAAACACTCCTCATTTTTTTCCTTTCTTCCTCCCATTTTGAATTTCCCAAATTGCCTCTCGTCTCCTTGTTCCGAACTTCGTCCAAGCATACTTGGGCTATTCTGCTCCCCTCTCCCCTTTTCAGCTTCTCTTCAAACCTCCAGGCTCTCTTAATTTGTCTAGTTACCATTTTTTCCCTTCCTAGTTCTTCCCTTATCATGTATCCTGGACAACTCCAACTAACCCCCATTACCCATCTCACAAAACCTCTCATGTATGCTTTCCACTTTCCTATGTTCCTTCCATCCCCAAACCTCCACTCCATAACACAACACCGCCCAAACCAACGCATCAAACAACCAAACCCTCATTCTCCAATCGTCCTTGAACCTTCTCTTTCCTATACCCCATACTTGGCCCATTACTTTACTCGCACTTTCGATTCTTTTCCTCACCTGCAAATCGTTTCCCCCTCCTGACTCAAACCAAAAACCTAGGTAACAGAACTCCTCCACAATTTCCACTGTTTGTCCATTCATCTTCCAAACGTAACCTATTTTGGTCTTTTTATTTCTGAAGCACATCACCTTGGTCTTCCCTGCGTTCACCGTCAGTTCTTTTGTTCCCACGTACTCTTCGAAAATTCTTATCATTAGGTTCACCCCCTTCTCATCGTCTGCTATTAGAACTACGTCGTCCGCGTATGCTAGGGAGTATAGTTTGCTATTACCCAGGATCGTCCCCCCTTTCCCTTTCTCCTTTAGCTTCTCCTCTAGGTCTGCCAGTAGCAAATTAAAAAGTAGTGGACTCAACGGGCACCCTTGCCTTAGACCTCTTCCTGTCCAGAAAACCTCCCCTTTTTCCCCGCGTATCTTCACCCTAATCATGGTTTCAGTAAAAATTTCCTTTATCCTCTCCACCAGCCCTTCTTCTATTCCCCTCTCTTTCATTGCCTGCCATAGCGCTTTTCTATTCACTGAGTCAAAAGCTGCTTTGAAATCTACAAACAAAGCGACTAATTTCCCTCTTTTTCTCCCTAAGTTTCTGTTGACCAAGTAGTTGAGTACGTAAATGTTGTCTATTGTCCCCATCCCTTTTCTAAATCCCGTCTGGTTGTGTGGGATACTTTGCTTCTCTTCTATCTGATTCTCTAACCTTTTTCTTAGAATTTCTGTGTATATTTTATAGCCCCCTTGCATGAGAGTGATCCCTCTGTACTCTTCTACCTTCTTACCCTCCCCTTTCTTAACCAGCGGTACTACCTTCCCTGTCATCCACTCCTCCGGCCACCCTTCTCCTTTCCAGACCTTGTTGCATATCCTCCACATCACTTCCCTAATCCCTTCTCCTCCATACTTTATCGCTTCGTTCTCCATACCATCCTCTTCTGTGGCCTTGTTTCTTTTCAGTCTATCTATCGCCTCATTTACTTCTTCTCTTGTTATTTCGTTCGCTTCCTCCGTTTCTCCCTGGACTGTCTTTCTATTTTCCCCTTTGATCCTATTTTGTTCCCCCCCTAACAGACCCTTAAAATAATCCGTCCATTCATCCATTTCTATTTCTTCATTCACGCCCTTCCTTCCTCCTCTTTCCCTGTTTATCACATCCCATACCCTACCTTCTTTGATTGCTTTTTCTACTTCTTCCTTGTATTTCTCCGTTCCCCTTTGCTTTTTCCCTTCCAGCATCTTCTCATGTTCTCTTTTTCTCCTGTTGTACTCCGCCTTCTCTATTTCTCCTTTCCTCCATTTTCTTACAGACTCTTTCATTCTCTCCTTACTCTCCCTGCATTCCTCGTCCCACCAGCCTCTCTTTCCCTCTTCTCTTCCTTCTTTTGTACCTATCTCATCCTTCACCTTCTCAATCGACCCTTTCAACCTTTCAATTAACGAGTCTACCCCCTCCTCCTTTTCATATCTAACATTCTCCTTTTCCATCTTCTGTTGAAATACTTTTAATTTATCTACCCCCCAGACTCCCATTTTCGTGTTCCCCCCCCCCCCTCTTTCCTTTCTCCCTCTGCCACGCTTATGGACGCCACTTTTCAGTGTAGCTATTACTGGGAAGTGTTCTGACCCTATCTCATTCCCTACATTCATACTGCATATCATATTACTCATTCTTTCTTCTGCCAAGATGTAGTCTATTATTGTTTCTCCCTTACCTATAAATGTAATCTCTCCTTTCTCATCTCCTTTCATGTTGCCATTACATATAAACCATCCGGTTTCTCCTATTATGTCTAGTAACTTCCTCCCCTCCCGGTCTATCTCCCTATGTTTGGAGGTCCTTATATATGCCTCCTTTTCTTCATCCCAAATCCCTCCCCCTTGCTCGCCAGTCCAGGCATTTAAGTCACCTCCTATCAAAACCAATTCATCCTTCTTTTCCTCCATCCACCTCCTTATTACTCTCCAACCTTCCTCTTCCCCTCTTCTTCTATATACACAAACCACCGCTATTTTGACTTTCCCTATTATAATCCTTCTTACCATTGTTCCCTCCTTTTCTTCCCTGTCCTGCTCTGTTTTACCTTTTACTGCCCATTCTTTTCTCACCCCTGATACCATGCCGCCCATTCCTCTACCTTTAACGTGTTCCTTCCTTGCCTCTTGCATTGTCCACACATACCCTTTAGGTAACAACCTTTTCATCCCCTTCCAATCCTTCTCATCCGCCCAGGTGTCACTCATCATAATCACGTCCCACTTTTCTAACTCCCGCCAGAATCCTTCATTCTTGTTCTTCAAGCCTGACACATTCCAGAAAGCTATTTTCACTTTATTCTCCTCCCTTCCCTCCCCTATCCTCCTTACTTTTCTTCCGCCTTGCTTTTTGGAAACCCCCCTGTTTGCTCTCTAGCCTCTTTTGAATCTTCCTTTCTTCTACCTTTCTCAATTCTTTTTCCCTTTTTCCTTATTTCTTCTACTTCCTCGTCCCAGACCCACTCCTCCCCATTTATCCATAGTCTGTCTCGCCCTATCCATACCATGCATCCCTTTTTCCTCTCTATCCATGCTCTCTGTTCTATTTGCCATCTCCTTTTCCTCTCCCTCCAAGTCAAATCCTCTTCAATTCTCCCCCTTCTTCCTTTCAATAATTTTTTGTTCTCCATAATTTTCGTTTTCTCCTCCTCACTCCCTACTTTTACTACAAACATTCCTTCTTTTCCTTCCTTCGTCATTCCTACTCTCTTAACTCCTTCTACCGTTACCCGAATTCCAATATCTCTCAGTAGATTTTCGATTTCAATTTCCCCTGTTTCACTCTCTATTTTCAATCCCTTGACTACTATGTTATTTTTTCTCTTCGCCCTTTCTTCCCCTTCCAACCTTCTTTCAATCTCAATCAGTCTCTTCTTCAATCTTTCATTCTCATTTTGCACGTTATCACTCCCTTCTACTTCTCCCGCACTTTCTGTTCCCTTCCCCATATGCTCATTCCTAACTTCTAATTTGCTTACCCGTTCTTCCAGTTGTTTTATCTCCCTATTTGTCTGTTCGTCAATCTCTCTCTGTCTATTCTCTATGGACTCTAGTTTACCCCATACCTTGTCTTTCTCCTCTTTCCAGAGTTTATCCCACTCTTCCCACTTTTCTCTTACTTTTCTCACTTCCCCCCTAACTTCTTTCCCCTGCCTATTCATATCTTCCAGACTCTTCCTTGTTTCCTCTCTAAACCCTTTTATGAGGGCTGCTAGCTTCTCAAACATCCCCCCAACCCCCCTATCACTGTCTGGTGTTTTTCGTTTAATCTTCACTTTCTTGTCATCTTTGTCCCTTTCCGGATCATCTTCCCCTTCCTCTCTCTTCCTTTTATCTTCCCCTTCACTGCTAGTCACGTTCCCCTTTTTGTGCCATTCATCCAGACTCCTATTCGAGCCCGCGCTACCTAGCCTGTTGAGGCGCTGTAGGTTTGATGGTCTCCCACGTTTCTGGCTCGTGCCTGAACCCCTTCTCTCAGCTGATCCGACCCTGGTCGGTGCCTCGAACGTCTCGTCATCGCTACTGTCAAATTCTCCCTTCTCCCCACTAACCGCGCTCAAAACCTCGTTCGCTCTTGCTTCTTCCTCTCCCTGCCCTCTGGCGCCCGTTTGCGGACTTCTTACCGTCGGCATCCCAGTATCCAACCTTACCCACTGTTCCACGACGCTACCCTCTCTTCACCAGCCTACCTCTTGCCCCCCTTCCCGACAACTATTTTCTACACCTAACCTCGAAACAAAATTTGCACGTTTCAACTTTCCTTTCTCACAACTTATTTCCATCCTTTGCACACTTGCCTTCACTCACCCTTCTTCCTTTACACCTGCTCTCCGCACTCACTGCCCTTTCTGCACCCACACACGCTGATTCCCTTCACCAAAGCCAAAAAACGCAACACTTGACACAAAAGAGTTCTCTCTAGTTTATGTTTCTCCAAATGATTTTTGAAATCCAAAATTTTCCAAAATGCGAAATTCAAAAATCTAAAGGTTGTGCTGGGTTGTGCTAGGCGTGAAAAACAATTATTGTTCCATACACTTTAAACTCAGGTCTATATATTTCATAAAAATCTAGTTTACTTTTCTCAAAATGATTTTTGAAATCCAGAACGTTTCGAAACGCGAAATTCAAAAATATATCAAATGTGCTGGGTTTTGCAGGGCGTGAAAAACAATTATTGTCCCATACACTTTTATCTCAGGTCTATATTTTTTCATGAAAATCTAGCTTATTTTTCACAAAATGATTTTTGAAATCCATAATTCTTCAAAACGCGAAATTCAAAAAACTAAAAACTGTGCTGGGTTGTGCTGGGCGTGAAAAACAATTATTGTCCTATACACCTTTTTCTCAGGTCTATATTTTTTCATGAAAAACTAGTTTATGTTTCTCCAAATGATTTTTGAAATTCAAAAAATTTTCACAATGCGAATTTCTAAAATCTAAAAGTTGTGCTAGGTTGTCCTAGGCATGAAAAACAATTATTGTCCTAGACACTCTTATCTCAAGTCTATATTTTTTTATGAAAATCCAGTTTATTTTTCTCCAAATGATTCTTGAAATTCAAAAAAATTTTCAAAATGTGAATTTCAAAAATCTAAAATTTGTGCTGGGTTGTGCTTGGCGTGAAAAACAATTATTGTCTTATACACTATTAACTCAGGTGAATATATTTGCATGAAAATCTAGTTTATTTTTCGCAAAATGATTTTTGAAATCCAAAATTTTTCGAAACGCGAAATTCAAAAAACTAAAAGTTGTGCTGGGTTGTGCTGGGCGTGAAAACCAATTATTGTCCCATACGCTATTAACTCATGTCAATATATTTCCATGAAAATATAGTTTATTTTTCGCAAAATGATTTTTGAAATCCAAAATTTTCCAAAATGCGAAATTCACAAATCTGAAAGTTGTGATGGGTTGTGCTAGGCGTGAAAAACAATTACTGTCCTATAAACTATTAACTCAGGTCTATATTTTTCATAAAAATCTAGTTTATTTTTCTCAAATGATTTTTGAAATTCAAAAAATTTTCCAAAAGTGAATTTCAAAAATATATCTGTTGTGCTGGGTTGTGCTGGGCGTGAAAAACAATTACTGTTTCATACACTATTAACACAGGTCAATATATTTCCATGAAAATCTAGTTTATGTTTCTCCAAATGATTTTTGAAATTCAAAAAATTTTCACAATGCGAATTTCTAAAATCTAAAAGTTGTGCTAGGTTGTCCTGGGCATGGAAAACAATTATTGTTCCAGACACTCTGATCTCAAGTCTATATTTTTTTATGAAAATCCAGTTTATTTTTCTCCAAATGATTCTTGAAATTCAAAAAAATTTTCAAAATGCGAATTTCAAAAATCTAAAATTTGTGCTGGGTTGTGCTTGGCGTGAAAAACAATTACTGTCTCATACACTATTAACACAGGTCAATATATTTCCATGAAAAACTAGTTTATGTTTCTCCAAATGATTTTTGAAATTCAAAAAATTTTCACAATGCGCATTTCTAAAATCTAAAAGTTGTGCTAGGTTGTCCTAGGCATGAAAAACAATTATTGTCCCAGACACTCTTATCTCGAGCCTATATTTTTTCATGAAAAACTAGTTTATGTTTCTTCAAATGATTTTTGAAATTCAAACAATTTTCACAATGCGAATTTCTAAAATCTAAAAGTTGTGCTAGGTTGTCCTAGGCTTGAAAAACAATTATTGTTCCAGACACTCTTATCTCAGGTCTATATTTTCCATAAAAATCTAGTTCATTTTCCCCAAATGATTTTTGAAATTCAAAAAATTTTAAAAATGCGAATTTCTAAAATCTTAAAGTTTTGCTGGGTTGTTCTGGGCGTGAAAAACAATTATTGTCTAATACACTATTAACTCAGGTGAATATATTTCTATGAAAATCTAGTTTATTTTTCGCAAAATGATTTTTCAAATCCAAAATTTTTCAAAATGCGAAATTCATAAATCTAAAAGTTGTGCTGGGTTGTGCTGATTGTAAAAAACCATTATTGTGCTATACACCTTTATCTCAGGTCTATATTTTTATATGAAACACTAGTTTATGTTTCTCCAAATGATTTTTGAAATTCAAAAAACTTTCACAATGCGAATTTCTAAAATCTAAAAGTTGTGCTAGGCTGTCCTAGGCATGAAAAACAATTATTGCCCCAGACACTCTTATCTCAAGTCTATATTTTTTTATGAAAAACCAGTTTATTTTTCTCCAAATGATTCTTGAAATTCAAAAAAAAAATTCAAAATGCGAATTTCAAAAATCTAAAATTCGTGCTGGGTTGTGCTTGGCGTGAAAAACAATTACTGTCTTATACACTATTAACTCAGGTCTATATTTTTCATAAAAATTCAGTTTATTTTCTCAAATCATTTTTGAAATTCTAAAAATTTTCAAAATGCGAATTTCTAAAATCCAAAAATTGTGCTAGGTTGTCCTAGGCGTGAAAAACAATTATTGTCTCATACACTATTAACTCAGGTGAATATATTTCCATGAAAATCTAGTTTATTTTTCGCAAAATGATTTTTCAAATCCAAAATTTTTCAAAATGCGAAATTCGAAAATCTAAGAGTTGTGCTGGTTTGTGCTGGGCGTAAAAAACAATTATTGTCCTATACACCTTTATCTCAGGTCTATATTTTTTCATGAAAAACTAGTTTATGTTTCTCCAAATGATTTTTGAAATTCAAAAAATTTTCACAATGCGAATTTCGAAAATCTGAAAGTTGTGCTAGGTTGTCCTAGGCGTGAAAAACAATTATTGTCACATACACTATTAACTCATGTGAATATATTTCCATGAAAATCTAGTTTATTTTTCGCCAAATGATTTTTCAAATCCAAAATTTTTCAAAATGCGAAATTCGAAAATCTAAGAGTTGTGCTGGTTTGTGCTGGGCGTAAAAAAAAATTATTGTCCGATATACTTTTATCTCAGGTCTACATTTTTTCCATGAAAATCTAGTTTATGTTTCTCGAAATGATTTTTGAAATTCAAAAAATTTTTAAAATGCGAATTTCTAAAATCAAAAATTTTGCTAGGTTGTGCTAGGTGTGAAAAACAATTATTGTCCCACACACTTTTATCTCAGGTCTATATTTTTTTCATGAATATCTAGTTTATGTTTCCCCAAATGATTTTTGAAATTCAACAAATTATCACAATGCGAATTTCTAAAATCTAAAAGTTTTGCTGGGTTGTGCTGGGCGTGAAAAAAAATTAATGTTACACACACTTTTATCTCAGGTCTATATTTTGTCATGAAAATCTCGTTTATGTTTCTCCGAATGATTTTTGAAAAACAAAAATTTTTCTAAACGCGAAATTCAAATATATATTAGTTGTGATGGGTTGTGCTGGGCGTGAAAAACCATTATTGTATTACACACTATTAACTCAGGTCAATATATTTCCATGAAAATCTAGTTTATTTTCGCAAAATGATTTTTGAAATTCGAAACATTTTCAAAACGCGAAATTCAAAAAACTCAAAGTTGTGCTGGGTTGTGATGGGCATGAAAAACAATTATTGTGTTATACACTTTTATCTATGCTCTATATTTGGTCTTGAAAAACTAGCTTATTTTTCACAAAATTATTTCTGAAATCCAAAATTTTTCTAAACGCGAAATTCAAATATATATTAATTGTGATGGGTTGTGCTGGGCCGGAAAAAGCCATTATTGTCTTATACACTATTAACTCAGGTCAATATATTTCCATGAAAATGTAGTTTATTTTTCGCAAAATGATTTTTGAAATTAAAAAAATTTTCAAAATGCGAAATTCAAAAATCTAAAGGTTGTGGTGGGTTGTGCTGTGCGTGAAAAACAATTATTGTCCTACACACTTTTATCTGAGGTCTATATTTTTTCATGAAAAACTAGCTTATTTTTCACAAAATGATTTCTGAATTCCAAAATTTTTCAAAATGCGTAATTCAAAAATCTAAAAACTGTTCTGGGTTGTGCTAGGCGTGAGAAATAATTATTGTCCCATACACTATTAACTCAGGTCGATATATTTCCATGAAAAACTAGTTCATTTTACTCAAATGATTTTTGAAATTCAACAAATTTTCCAAAAGCGAATTTCAAAAATATATCTGTTGTGCTGGGTTGTGCTGGGCGTGAAAAACAATTATTGTTTCATACGCTTTTATCTCAGGTCTATATTTTTTCATGAAAATCTAGTTTATGTTTCTCCAAATGATTTTTGAAATCCAAAATTTTTCAAAATGCGAAATTCAAAAATCTAAAAGTCATGCTGGGTTGTGCTAGGCGTGAAAAACAATTATTGTCCGAGACACACTTATCTCAGGTCTATATTTTTTTATGAAAAGCCATTTTATTTTTGTCCAAATAATTCTTGAAATTCAAAAAAATTTCCAAAATGCGAATTTCAAAAATCTAAAATCTGTGCTGGGTTGTGCTGGGCGTGAAAAACAATTATTATTTTATACACTTTTAACTCACGTCTATATATTTCATAAAAATCTAGTTTATTTTTCGCAAAATGATTTTTGAAATCCAAAATTTTCCAAAATGCGAAATTCAAAAATCTAAAAGTTGTGCTGGGTTGCCAGGCGTGAAAAACAATTATTGTTTCATACACTTTCAACTCAGGTCTATATATTTCATAAAAATCTAGTTTATTTTTCTCAAAATGATTTTTGAAGTCCAGAACGTTTCGAAACGCGAAATTCAAAAATATATCAGTTGTGCTGGGTTATGCAGGGCGTGAAAAACAATTATTGTCGTATACACTTTTATCTCAGGTCTATATTTTTTCATGAAAATCTAGCTTATTTTTCAAAAAATGATTTTTGAAATCCATAATTTTTCAAAACGCGAAATTCAAAAAACTTAAAGTTGTGCTGGGTTGTGCTGGGCGTGAAAAACAATTATTGTCGTATACACCTTTTTCTCAGGTCTTTATTTTTTCATGAAAATCTAGTTTATGTTTCACCAAATGATTTTTGAAATTCAAAAAATTTTCAAAATGCGAAATTCAA
>CAKNXH010059304.1:0-18993 GCA_932178445.1 Andricus quercusramuli | reverse complement strand
CAAAATTTTTCAAAATGCGAAATTCAAAAATCTAAAAGTTGTGCTGGGTTGTGCTGGGCGTGAGAAACAATTATTGTTCTATACACTTTTATCTCAGGTCTATATTTTTTCATGAAAATCTAGTTTATGTTTCTCGAAATGATTTTTGAAATCCAAAATTCTTCAAAATGCGAAATTTAAAAATCTAAAAACTGTGCTGGGTTGTGCTAGGCGTGAAGAACAATTATTGTCTTATACACTTTTAACTCAGGTCTATATATTTCATAAAAATATAGTTTATTTTTCTCAAAATGATTTTTGAAATCCAAAATTTTTTAAAATGCGAAATTCAAAAATCTAATAGTCGTGCTGGGTTGTGCTAGGCGTGAAGAACAATTATTGTTCCATACACTTTTAACTCAGGTCTATATATTTCATAAAAATATAGTTTATTTTTCTCAAAATGATTTTTGAAATCCAAAATTTTTCAAAATGCGAATTTCCAAAATCTAAAAGTTTTGCTAGGTTGTGCTGGGCGTGGAAAACAATTATTTTCTTATACACTATTAACTCAGGTGAATATATTTCCATGGAAATCTAGTTTATTTTTCGCAAAATGATTTTTGCAATCCAAAATTTTTCCAAATGCGAAATTCAGAAATCTAAAAGTTGTGCTGGGTTTTGCAGGACGTGAAAAACAATTATTGTCCTATACACCTTTATCTCAGATCTATATTTTTTCATGAAAAACTAGTTTATGTTTCTCCAAATGATTTTTGAAATTCAAAAAATTTTCACAATGCGAATTTCTAAAATCTAAAAGTTGTGCTGGGATATGCTGAGCGTGAAAAAAAATTAATGTCACACACACTTTTATCTCAGGTCTATATTTTTTCATGAAAAACCAGTTTACTTTTCTCAAATGATTTTTGAAATTCTAAAAATTTTCAAAATGCGAATTTAAAAAATCTAAAATTTGTGCTGGGTTGTGCTAGGCGTAGAAACCAATTATTATTTTAGATTATTATAGAAATCAATTATTGTTTCATGCCTCCTCTTCTTCATCCCAAGTCCCTCCCCCTTGTTCGCCAGTCCAAGCATTCAAGTTACCTCCTATCAGAACCAACTCTTCCTTCTTTTCCTCCATCCACCTCCTCATCACTCTCCAACCTTCCTCTTCCCCTCTTCTTCTATATACACAAACCACCGCTATTTTGACTTTTCCAATGATAATCCTTCTTACCATTGTTCCATCCTTTTCCTCCCTATCCTCCTCTTTTCTCCCTTTTGCTGCCAGTTCTTTTATCACCTCTGAGACCATGCCGCCCATCCCTCTACCTTTAACTTGTTCCTTTCTTGCTTCTTGCATTCTCCACACATACCCTTTAGGTAACATCCTTTTCATCCCCTTCCAATCCTTCTCATCTGCCCAGGTTTCACTCATCATAATCACATCCCATTTTTCTAACTCCTGCCAAAAACCTTCATTGTTGTTCTTCAAGCCTGACACATTCCAGAAAGCTATTTTTACGTTTTTCCCATCCCTTCCCTCTCCTATCCTCCTTACTTTTCTTCCGCCTTGCTTTTTGGAAACCCCTCGGCTTGATCGCTGACCCCTTTTGTATCTTCCTTTTTTCTACCTTTCTCAACTGTTTTTCCCTTCTTCCTTATTTCTTCTGATTCCTTGTCCCAGAACCATTCATCCCCATTTATCCATAATCTGTCTCTCCCTATCCATACCATGTGCCCCTTTTTCCTCTCTATCCATGCCCTCTGGTCTATTTGCCATCTCCTTTTCCTCTCCCTCCAAGTCAAATCCTCTTCAATTCTCTCCCTTCTTCCTTTCAATAATTTTGTGTTCTCCATAATTTTCTTTTTCTCCTCCTCTCTCCCTACTTTTACTACAAACATTCCTTCTTTTCCTTCCTTCGTCATTCCTACTCTCTTAACTCCTTCTACCGTTACCCGAATTCCAATATCTCTCAGTAGATTTTCGATTTCAATTTCCCCTGTTTCACTCTCTATTTTCAATCCCTTGACTACTATGTTATTTATCCTCTCCGCCCTTTCTTCCCCTTCCAACCTTCTTTCAATCTCACTCAGTCTCTTCTTCAATCTTTCATTCTCATTTTGACCGTTATCACTCCCTTCTACTCTTCCCGCACTCTCTGTTTCCTTCCCCATATGCTCATTCCTGACTTCCAATTTGCTTACCCGTTCTTCCAGTTGTTTTATCTTCCTATTTGTCTGTTCGTCAATCTCTCTCTGTCTATTCTCTATGGCCTCTAATTTACCCCATACCTTGTCTTTCTCCTCTTTCCAGAGGTTATCCCACTCTTCCCACTTTTCTCTTACTTTTCACACTTCCCCCTAACTTTTTTCCCCTGCCTATTCATATCTTCCAGACTCTTCCTTGTTTCCTCTCTAAATCCTTTTATGAGGGCTTCCAGCTTCTCAAACATCCCCCCATCCCGCCTATCTCTGTCTGGTGTTTTTCGTTTGATCTTAACTTTTTTGTTATCCTTATCCATTTCAGAATCATCTTCCCCTTCCTCTCTTTTTCTCTTATCTTCCTCTTCACTGCTAGTCGCGCTCACCTTTTTTTGCCATTCGTCCAGACACCTATTAGAGCCTGCGCTACCTAGCCTGTTGAGGCGCTGTAAATTCGACGGTCTCCCTCGTTTCTGGCTCGTGCCTGAACCCCTTCTCTCTGTCGAGCCGCCCCTGGTCGGTGTCTCGAACGCCTTCTCCTCGCTACTGACAATTTCTTCCTTCTCCCTATCACCCGCGCTAACAACATCGTCAGCCCTTGCTTCATCCATTTCCTGCCCTCTGTCGCCCGTTTGTGGACTTCGTATGACCGGCATTCCTACTTTACCAGGTAGTCCTCGACGTTTCCCGCTCGTAATTTGCTTACCTCTTGCCCCCCCCCCTTGCTAGACAACTATTTTCTACTCCTAACCTCAAAAAAATTTGCAAGTTCTAATTTTCCTTTCTCACACCTTACTTTCACCCTTTGCACACTTGCCTTCACTCACCCTTCTTTCTTCACACCTGAACTCCGCACTCACTGCCCTTTCTGCCTCCACACACGCTGATTCCCTTCACCAGAGCCAAAAAACGCAACACTTGACACTAAAGAGTTCTCTCACGATCGGTACCGAAAACGGAAGCCATGTTCCCCCAAATGCTTTTTGAAATTCAAAAAATTTTTTAAATGCGAAATTCAAAAATCTAAAAGTTGTGCCGGGTTGTACTGGGCGTAAAAAACAATTAATGTCCTATACACCTTTATCTGAGTCCTATATTTTTTTCATGAAAAACTAGCTTATTTTTCACAAAATGATTTTTGAAATGCATAATTTATCAAAACGCATAATTCAAAAAACTAAAAGTTGTGCTGGGTTGTGCTAGGCGTGAAAACCAATTATTGTCTTATACACCTTTTTCTCAGGTCTATATTTTTTTCATGAAAATCTAATTTATGTTTCTCCAAATGATTTTTGAAATTCAAAAAATTTTCAAAATGCGAAATTCAAAAATCTAAAAGTTTTGCTGGGTTGTACTGGGCGTAAAAAACAATTATTCTCCTATACACTTTTATTTGAGTCCTATATTTTTTTCATGCAAAACTAGCTTATTTTTCACAAAATGATTTTTGAAATCCATAATTTTTCAAAACGCGAAATTCAAAAAACTAAAAGTTGTGCTCTATATTTGTTCTTGAAAAACTAGCTTATTTTTCACAAAATTATTTTTGAAATCCAAAATTTTTCTAAACGCGAAATTTAAATATATATTAGTTGTGATGGGTTGTGCTGGGCGTGAAAAACCATTATTGTCTTATACACTATTAACTCAGGTCAATATATTTCCATGAAAATCTAGTTCATTTTTCTCAAATGATTCTTGAAATTCAAAAAATTTCCCAAAAGCGAATTTCAAAAATATATCTGTTGTGCTGGGTTGTGCTGGGCGTGAAAAACAATTATAGTCTTATACTCTATCAACACAGGTCAATATATTTCCATGAAAATCTAGTTTATTTTTCGCTAAATGATTTTTGAAATCCAAAATTTTTCAAAATGCGAAATTCGAAAATATAAAAGTTGTGCTACGTTGTGCTGGGCGTGAAAAACGATTATTGTCCTATACACCTTTATCTCAGGTCTATACTTTTTCATGAAAAAATAGTTTATGTTTCTCCAAATGATTTTTGAAATTCAAAAAAAATTTCAAAATGCGAATTTCAAAAATCTAAAATTTGTGCTGTGTTGTGCTGGGTGTGAAAAACAATTATTGTCTCATACGCTATTAACTAAGGTCAATATATTTCCATGAAAATCTAGTTTATTTTTCGCAAAATGATTTTTGAAATCCAAAATTCTCTAAAATGCGAAATTCAGAAATCTAAAAGTTGTGCTGGGTTGCGCTAGGCGTGAAAAACAATTATTGTCCTATACACTATGAACTCAGGTCTATATTTTACATAAAAATCTAGTTTATTTTTCGCAAAATGATTTTTGAAATTCAAAACATCTTCAAAATGCGAATTTCTAAAATCTAAAAGATGTGCTAGGTTGTCCTAGGCGTGAAAAACAATTATTGTCCCAGACACACTTATCTCAGGTCTATATCTTTTTATGAAAATCCAGTTTACTTTTCTCCAAATGATTCTTGAAATTCAAAAAACTTTTCAAAATGCGAATTTCAAAAATCTAAAATTTGTGCTGGGTTGTGCTAGGCGTGAAAAACAATTATTGTTTGATACACTTTTAACTTAGGTCTATATATTTCATACAAATCTAGTGTATTTTTCTCAAAATGATTTTTGAAATCCAAAATGTTTCAAAACGCGAAATTCAAAAATATATCAGTTATGCTGGGTTGTGCTGGGCGTGAAAAACAATTATTGCTCTATACACTATTAACTCAGGTAAATATATTTCCATGAAAAAACTAGATTATTTTTCGCAAAATGATTTTTGAAATCCAAAATTTTTCAAAATGCGAAATTCGAAAATCTAAAAGTTGTGCTGGGTTGTGCTGGGCGTGAAAATCAATTATTGTCCTATACACCTTTATCTCAGGTCTATATTTTTTCATGAAAAACTAGTTGATGTTTCTCCAAATGATTTTTAAAATTCAAAAAATTTTCACAATGCGAATTTCTAAAATCTAAAAGTTGTGCTGGGATATGCTGAGCGTGAAAAAAAATTAATGTCACACACACTTTTATCTCAGGTCTATATTTTTTCATGAAAAACCAGTTTACTTTTCTCAAATGATTTTTGAAATTCTAAAAATTTTCAAAATGCGAATTTAAAAAATCTAAAATTTGTGCTGGGTTGTGCTAGGCGTAGAAACCAATTATTGTTTCATACGCTTTTATCTCAGGTCTATATTTTTTCATGAAAATCTAGTTTATGTTTCTCCAAATGATTTTTGAAATCCAAAATTTTTCAAAATGCGAAATTCAAAAATCTAAAAGTTATGCTGAGTTGTGCTAGGCGTGAAGAACAATTATTGTTCCATACACTTTTAACTCAGGTCTATATATTTCATAAAAATCTAGTTTATTTTTCGCAAAATGATTTTTGAAATCCAAAATTTTCACAATGCGAATTTCTAAAATCTAAAATTTGTGCTAGGTTGTCCTAGGCGTGAAAAACAATTATTGTCCCAGACACTCTTATCTCAGGTCTATTTTTTTTTCTACGAAAATCCAGTTTATTTTTCTCGAAATGATTCTTGAAATTCAAAAAAATTTTCAAAATGCGAATTTCAAAAATCTAAAATTTTTCCAAATTAAAAAGTCCACTATTATATCTTTGATCCAGAATTAATTTTTTTTGAATTGTACTATTTGGTTAAAAAGCTTAATATATCTTTTCTCGTTAAAAGTTGATTTTTTACAAATTAAAGACTACTGTCATATTTTTAGTCCAGAATTCATCTCTTTTGATTGAAAATTGTACTACTCGGTTAAAATTAATTATATTGGTGAAATTTCATATATTTTGTTAGAAAGTCATTTTTTTGGTTAAAAATTGAACTGATTTGTTGAACCTAAGTCTTTTTGGACAGAAAAATCGTCCATTTAGTTTGAAAGATTATCTTTTCATTTTCTTATTTTTTTAAATAAGAAAGACTACTATGAAAATTCTACTATTTGGTTGAAAAGTTAATTATATTGTTGAAATTTCAAACATCTTGTTAGAAGGTCATCTCTTTTGGTTGAAAATTTAACTGATTTGTTGAACCTAAGTCTTTTTGGAAAGAAAATTCATCCATTTAGTTTGAAAATTCATCTTTTTTCTTGTTAAAAGTTTTTTTTTTTCAAACTAAACAGACTAATATCATATGTTTAGTCCAGAATTGATCTATTTCGTTTAAAAATTGTACTATTTGCTGATGAATTTAATGATATTGTCGAAATTTCAAAAACTTCGTTAAAAAAGTAATTTCTTTTCGTTGTAAATTTAACTGTTTTGTTGAAGATTAGTATTTTTGGATAGAAAATTCGTCCGTTCAATTTAAACATTTATCGTCACTTGTCAAAAGTTGATTTTTATGAATTATAAAGTCTGCTATTATATTTTTGATCTAGAATTTATCTCTTTTGGTTAAAAATTTAATTCGAGTGTTGAAATTTCAAAGATTTTGTTAGAGAGTCAATTGTGATTATGATTATATTGTGATTATAAATTCAACTGTCTTCTTAAACATCAAGTCTTTTTGGAAAGAAATTCGATCTTTTACATTGAGAATTCTTTTTTTTTTTTGTACAAAAGTCATCTTTTCTGGCTGCAAATTCGTCTTGTTCAAAATTGTTTTTTTTTTTTAATTCAAAATTCTGCTATTATATTTATGCTTCAGAATTCATCTCACTTGTTTAAAAATTTTACTATTTCGTTAAAAGTCTAATTGTATTGTCGGAATTTCAACTATTTTGTGAAAAAGTAATCTTTTTTGTTTGAAAAACTAACTGTTTTGTTGAACATCAGTCTCTTTGGATAGAAAATGCCCCCTTTCAGATTGAGGATTCATCTTTTCGTAGAAAAGTCATTTTTTTGGTTAATCATTGTTTTAAAAAAAAATTGTAAGTCTACTATTATATTTTTATTCCTTAATTTATCTTTTTCTAAATATGAACTTTTTGGATTGAAAAATTCGACCTGTTAGATTGAAAATTCTTCTTTTTGTAGAAAATTCCTCCGTTTAGTTTGAAGAATGATCTTTTCTTGTTGAAAGTTGATTTTTTTAAATTAAAAAGTCTACTATTATATTTTTAGTCCACAATGTATTTTTTTTGATAAAAATGGTACTATTGGGTTAAAAACGGTATTGTATTGATTAAATTTCAGCTATTTTGTTAAAAAGTAATCTTGTTCAGTCGAAAGTGCAATTCTTTTGCTAAATATTAACTTTTTGGATAGAAAAATTCGTCTTCTCAGATTGAGCATTCTTCTTTTCGTAGAAAATTCGTCCGTTTAGTTGGAAAAATTATATTTTCTTGTTCAAAGTGGATTTTAAAAAACTGAAAAGTCTACTACTATATTCTTGGTTCGCGATTCGTCTCAATTGTTTAAAAATTCTACTATTTGGGTAAAAATTTAATTATAGTATTGAAATTTCAAAGATTTGGTTGGAAAGTCATCTCTTCTAGTTGAATTTTTGAAATTAAAATTTCTACTATGATATTATTAATCCAAAATTCATCTGTTTTAATTCAAAATTCGACCATTTTATAGTTTAAAAATTCAACTATTTGGATGCAAATTGAACTTTTTCTTGGAAATTCAACCGACTTCAAAATGATTACTAGCTTTGGCTTGAAAACACAACTTTTAATGGAAAATGCAAATGTTTTTGGGTGAATTTTTATATTTTCTTTTTTTTTTAATTCGATCACTGGGTTGAACATTAGTCTTCGTAGTTTGAAAATACAATTATTTGGATAAAAGCTCAACTTTTTGGTTGAACATTTATATTGTGCTTAAAAGTTCAACTGTTTAGTTTGTTATAACGAAAAGAAAGCAACTTTTCACCGGGAAAATCGAAAAATAAGCTAGATTTTGTTTGAAATTTGAATGGCCATCCTGCAAAAGTTTGTATACTTCTTGACTTTTCGACAAGCTTGACTCTTGAAATTATATCAAAACTGACTTACTTGCAGACACAGAAAGAAACGATTGGCGTTGAAGATTCGAGTGCATATAATAATTATGACACGGACACCGAAGTAGAGAAGGCATTCGACGAACATCCAGATTTTTTACAAATTGCGACGCCATTGGAGAAAAAATGCACACATCTCTAGACTTAGTGAGTATCATATGTTTACATTATTATTTTTATCTGGTAAGTGTATAGTTACGTTTTGACTCGCACGCCTTTTTGCTGCTTCTCATTTATTAGGTATTATTATAAAAAAAATTTTTAAACATTGGCTTATTGTTGCTTTTAGGATGATAACGCAAATGACGGACGCAATTCAACAAATGCGAATAGTCCGCACGAACTGCACATATCTCCAGGATTGGTAAGTATCATGTCTTTACTCTCTAAATATGAATCAGCAAGAATTGGGTAATTGAATCGAATCAGTAAGAAGTTCCACTGATTCACGACGCAATACTACTGATTCAAGTAGCTAGAAATGGGTCACTGGTTGAAATCAGTAAGAATTTTTACTTAAAATGAATTACGTATCACTGATTCAAATTTAGAGAGTAAATTGATCCTTTTATATAGTGTAAGTTTGTAGTTATGTC
This sequence comes from Andricus quercusramuli, assembly GCA_932178445.1. Classification (NCBI taxonomy): domain Eukaryota; kingdom Metazoa; phylum Arthropoda; class Insecta; order Hymenoptera; family Cynipidae; genus Andricus; species Andricus quercusramuli. The sequence goes on along the minus strand of CAKNXH010059304.1, from coordinate 10,237 downwards.
ACGAAATATACGTTTTCTTGCTGCTTCTTATTTAGTAGGTATCTTAACATTAAAATTTTGCTCAAATCAGATATTTATTTCTTGTAGGACAATAATGGCAATGTAGGAGAAAATTCTCCGCAAAGTTTGGTAAGTTACTACATTCCACATGCTGTATTAGTTCGCTTAATGAGTGAATATTTCTGAAATTGAATGTTTCTTGTTCATAGGATCGTAGGAGCAATGATCGACGCTCGTCGGCTGAAGAGGATTTGCGAATCCCCGTTAGTTTCTGAGTCTATCACCTTTTAATTGATCGTTGTAGTATCAGATGTTTCATAATATTAGATATTCATGATTTAAAGGACGAGAACACCTTTGATCCTCTAAATGCCAAGAAAGACAGTAAGAATGAGTTCATTCGATTTGGACAAAAATTGTGCAGCCGCGTAGCAGTGGATCAATGCAATAGATCTTGTATGGCTAGGTATGTGGGAGAATTGGCTTCCATTGTTTTTACCAAGGCAGAACTTGCCACCTCATCTTTGACAGGGGCGCAGTCCAACGCAAACAAGGACAAAAATGTACCTCCCCCAAAGAAACTAGACCCCCATCGAGTGACTGCAATGAAGCGTAAGTTATATAAATTATAAAATAACTTCTCTAGATAAAAGTAATTAGGAGAAACCAACATACAGTAAATAGGTAAAAATGTATAGTGTTTAACTGCATCAGTTTGCGAAAACACAGAAAGATTCTCGAATTTAAAAGGAACCTGTGGGATTTTTAATAATTCACAATTTAAACTATTTTTTGGAATCAATACATACGAAAATTCACGAATCAAAGTAGAAAGTCTTCAAAACTTTATAAATAATAAAGAAAGCACGACTTTCTGTCAAAAATAAATATATACAATTTATTAAATTTCAAACTTTGACTTCAATGTATGAACATGCCACATAAAGTTTTGATCATTAACTCTAATAATCTACACCTTCATGCATTCACATTGTCCACATTGAAGCTATGTTTCCGCTCGATTTTCACGTGATTTTTGTCTCGCGACTTTTTTATTATGAGGGTTGCTACAAAACCTGGAAAACCAGGAAAAGTCCTGAAATCTTGATAAAGAACCATCAAAACATAGAAAAAAATCCTAGAATTTTGAGAAAGAGCCTGGAAATTTGTATTGCCGTTCCTTTTTCAAGTTTTAATAATTTCTTAAGTACTTTTCTGCTCATTTTACAAATTTAGATTTACAAGAATTGATTAAATTAATTTCTAATGAGTTGAATGAGCGCGATAAGCGTGCCTGTTACTTATTTTATTATTAAATATAAATCATTTTTTACTATAATAAAAAAATTGCTTAAAAATGAAATGATAGTCAAGAAAGACTTCTGAAAGTTTGTGTTCATTCATTTTGAAAGATTTCAATTTAAAATAATAATTTTCAATGTTTTTAGAATGTCTCCTATTTGTGAAAAATAGGATTTTCCTTAACCCCATATTATTCCGATGTAAAAATAAAGTGGTTGGGTGGCATCTTCTAAAATTGAACAATAAAAAAAAAGGATTTTTCCTCTTTCTGAGAATAAGACAAACAACCTATAATTAATTCTATATTATTGATCATTATTTATTATTATTAATTCTATATATATTAATTCTATCCTATTATTAAAAACATAGTGTCTCGTCGTTCCGAAATTTAGGATGACCAGTGCAATACTTTTCATAAGCTTGGCTAGTCGTCCCGCATTTCCATAGAAATAATGTTGGTGAAACACCTACCCCTTTTCCAACGTCTCGTGGGGGCGGGAAGGCACCCCTGTGACTGTCCACATAAATAATATTGGTCAACCATCCTAATTTTTCGGGACGACTTGACACAGCTTATAAATTTGTTATTTTGGATTTTTACAGTGTTTATGTTTTCAATATTAGGAAAAATATAAAGTACGAATAAGGTGACGGAAATTTTGTTCAGGTTAGAACTTAATTTCTTTATCTGACACGAAATTTTATACTGAATAAAATAATCAAAATTCTTTGCCAGTTCTCCAGTCAATTCAGATTTTTCTCCACATTCACCATTATTCGGTTTCATTAACGTGTACTTTTATCCAATTTTCAGAGCTCACCTTGAAAATTTTTGGCGATGCCACTGATAATAAAAAAGCTTTCAATATCGCGATTCGAACAAAATGCAGCAACTCAAGAGGTCGGGCGAGAAAACCTTTGGATTCGATCAGTCAGTAAATAATGATTAAGTGGTGTAATGTAAGAATTTAAAATAAATTGACGTTTATGAATGATTTCACTTTGTTCTTATTGCTATACCTATATAATTACTAAAATGCCTTACATCAGAAGGTCGGTAATTGCCATTACAGTCTCTGACGCTTGTCAAATTTTTTTGTCAGGATTAAACGCGGAACGATTATCTGGTGTTACAAATCCCTTTCACTTGTCACTTTTTGATTAGCATCGCAATCTGTAAGTGCAAATACCGGCCTGTTATTTTATGCGTGTCATTTTTTTTCTGTCGTATTTTTTCTGTCATCATTTTTCTGTCATTTTTCCTGTCGTCGGGAAAAAATGACAGGAAAAAAATGACACAAAAAAAATGACAGGCCTGTCATTTTTTTCGTGTCATACCTTTTCATAAGGGCACCTACCGTGGTAACAGCGAGTTTAGTCGAAACGCTACCCCTGTGCCAAGTTTCATGAAAATCGGCGCTGGACTGTAAGTATCCCGAGTCAAACGTAATACTAATAAGCTACCCCTAAGGAGTTACAAGAAACTACCCCTAAGTTCAAAGGACGTGGGTCAGCACGCTTGTGGTGTCGAATGTAATTATTTAAAAAAAATAGGCGACTAAACTCGCTGTTCCCAGGGGTAGGTGGGTTAGTCTGCCCGTGGTTTGGTAGGATTCGATTGTAGGGGTTAGGTGAATTAGGGGTTACGTGGGTTAGCACGCTTGTGGTGTCGAATGTAATTATTTCAAAAAAAGGCGACTAAACTTGCTGTTCCCAGGGTAGGTGGGTTAGCCTGCTTGTCGTTTGGTAGAGGCGCTATATACTTGCAAATTGGTATACTTCGATTGATTAAGATGCAACAACTATCCTCATTGCTTAATCTCATTTTCACCCCATTCTAAGGGTGTTTTAGGATCTAGCTAAAAATTTTGGGGGTATATGAATTTTTCGGACCTCGGATTCGGATTCAGCGACAAAAAATACATAGGGATACATGGGTCTGGTTCAGGGATATGAAATTGAATTTTTTTTGTGGGACTGTGTTAATTGTCCAACCACAATCATTTTCATCACGTTTAAATTCTTTTTATAAATAAAAGTCAATATCATTCTGCATAGATCTTTCACATCTGATGTTTTGAGACAGGTTTCTAATGCTTTTTATCTCATAAACAAAATGACAATAACAAACATTTTTTACTATTGAAGAATACCGTTCGTTACAAAAGACTCAGATTCATTCAAAATATAAAACATAAACATAAACTAGATTTTCATGAAAAATATAGACCTGAGATGAAAGTGTCTGGGACAATAATTGTTTTTCACGCCTAGCACAACTCAGCACAACTTTTAGATTTTTGAATTTCGCAATTTTGAAAATGTTCAAATTTCAAAAATCATTTTGAGAAAAATAAACTGGGATTTCATGAAAAAATATAGACCTGAGTTGAAAGAGTATAGGACCATAATTGTTTTTCACGCCTAGCACAAACCAGCACAACTTTTAGATTTTTGAATTTCGCATTTTGAAAATTTTTGAATTTCAAAAATCATTTCAAGAAAAATAAACTAGTTTTTCATGAAAAAATATAGACCTGAGTTATAAGAGTATAGGATAATAATGGTTTTTCACGCCTAGCACAACCTAGCGCAACTTCCAGATTTTTGAATTTCACATTTTGAAAATTTTTTAAATTTCAAAAATCATTCGGAGAAACATAAACTAGGTTTTCATGAAAAAATAAAGACCTGAGATAAAAGTATGTGAGACAATAATTTTTTTTCACGCCTAGCACAACCCAGCACAACTTTTAGATTTTTGAATTTCGAAATTTTGAAAATTTTCGAATTTCAAAAATCATTTTGAGAAAAATAAACTAGATTTTCATGAAAAAAAAATATAGACCTGAGTTGAAAGTGTATGGGACAATAATTGTTTTTCACACCTAGCACAACCCAGCACAACGTTTAGATTTTAGAAATTCGCATTTTGAAAAAATTTGGATTCAAAGACGTAAGTAAAAAGTGTATAGGACAATAATTGCTTTGCACGTAGTGTCTGAAAAAATGTTTTTTGAGAATTTCGGGTCAAATTTTGACTTTTTGGGAAAATTCTTTCCGGCACAATTGAGCAAAAAGCTAGCACAATTCAGCACAACTTTTTTTTCAGAAAAAACAAAATGGCGGTGCTGGCCCGGAAAAGTTTTTTTTTTAATTTTGGCTCCAATTTTGAATTTTTTGAAAAATTATTCACGGCACGATTGAGCACAAGCCTAGCACGATCCAGCACAAATTTTGTTTTTTTGAAAAAACAAAATGGCGGTGCTGACCCGGAAAAGTTCTTTTTTAATTTTGGCTTCAATTCTGATTTTTTTCAAAAAATTTTCGCGGCACGATTAAGCACAAGTCTAGCACAATTCAGCACAAAATTTTTTATCGAAAAAACAAAATGGCGGTGCTGGCCCCAAAAAAGTTTTTTTTTTAATTCTGACTCAAATTTTAAATATTTAAAAAAAAAATTCAGCACAATTCAGCACAAGCCTAGCACAATCCAGCACAACTTTTGTTTTTTCGAAAAAACAAAATGGTGGTGCCAACTTCTTGGACATGCTCCACCAAGCATCAAAAGTCTAACGTTATCGTTATTGATTAAGATAGTTCACCTTTTTTAATTTTTCAACAGCCATTCGTGAGTTCTTGGCTTTTTCTGAATTTTCACTGTTTTGTAACTGTTTTGTTTGGACATTAAAAAAAACTATTTTTATTAATTCTTTTCTTTGAATTCCTGTAAAAACCAAGAGAAATTAGGAGGTTCCTTTTGCAATACCTCGAGAATTTAATCTGGGGAATACTTTGAAAATTTATAAGTTTTTTTATCATTATCAATGTTGCCAAGTAGTAAACAGTTCGCAAATCTAATATGATGTTAGTACTAAGTTAATTATCACTCAGTACAATTTGCAAAATGTTTGTAATGTCTGGCTAGTTTACAAAAGTAAATAATTTGTTTAATTGCAATTTTAATATTGTTGCCGGTCGTGCAACGTTTCTCAAAGTTATTATTTTTTAGATTTCGACATTTCCAACATTTGCTACCAAAAAACGCAACCTTTGCAATTTTAGCTGGAATTTTAAGAGTCGAATTGCAAACAATTTGACAAATATTTAAAAAACGATCATTTGCCTTATGTGCTTAGTTTTGCAAATCATACAATAGTTTCTTCTCAATTGAAAAAAGCAGAAAGAACATTTTGCAAGACCTTCGGTATTTTCTCTGGGGAGTGATTAACGAAATAATAATTTGTTTATAATTAATAATGTTGCCGCATCACGAACGTTTTGCAAATTTAATACAGGATAGTGACTGAGTTTGTAATTACTTACTCAAGTTTGCAAAATGTTTTGAATTTTCGTGGAGGAATGGGGAGAAAATTTTGCAAATTAATTTTTTCAAACAAATTGTTGACCCGATCATGTTTTGCAACATTTTATTTTATGTTCAACATAAAAAAAACAACTATAAAATTTTTCTGAAGACCTTCGGAATTTATGTTAATGGACTCGATTTTTGTGTCTAATTGCACTGGTCTATAATTGTCAAGATTTCAAAAGATTTTAAAGTTTTAAAGAAATTTTAAGACATATTATAAATTTCAAGAGGATTTGAAACATTTTAGAATATTTTACACGATTCCAAGAAATTTCAAGATTTCAGTAATAGGTTCATCCACAAAAATGTTGTTTGCCTTATAGTTGAGTTTTTTATAAACTTTTGCTCCCAAAGAATTAAAATGAGAAATTAATACTGAATTTCTATTATTTAGTAATTTATAATAATTTATTAAAAAGTGATAAAATATCCACCGCAAATGTCGATTTATAAAAGATAACATGTGGCACCCTCACAGCTCGAAACACGTGGTGTGACGTCACGCGCCGTCAAAACCTAAGAAAATACATGGTCAGTTTGATAAAAACAATCAAAATAATTAATTATCAGCGTTTTTTTGGCAAAAATGGTTTATTTTTATAAAGTATGAATATGCCTGGATACTTTAAAGCCAGTTCGGATAATTTGCCAAATATGATTAGCTATTTCTTCGCGAAGTGCTCCAGTTTCAATGTTGCTGTCGCTCGAGGAGTGAAAGCGAAAAAGTAAGTAAACGGCATAAATGACGATAACATTTTGAAACATTCATTTTTATTCATTTAATTTATCAATTGTGAATGATAATTGCTTCAGGCCAATCCTAACATATATATGCAATATTCAATTCAAAAAACGTAACCACACTTTTGTTTATAGTTGCTTATATAAATACTTTCACAAATACTTCTCTAAATTGTTATAAAATTCATAATTATAAGATTTATAATTACTTCTATAAATATTTTATTTTATAATACTTGTTGCGTGAATAAGCTATTTGATTTCGCGAGGTTATATCCGTTATAGCTCACATTCCCAGGAAAAAAGAAACAATTGAACTGGAGCACCTTGAAATGTGTATCTTAAAATTCCAGATTGAGAAAGTTGCATTTCAATTGTTTTTTTGACTCTTTGAATTGGTCAGCTATTAAATTTGCAAAGCCACATTCGGAAATGTACTCGTTCTATCGTTTTAAGATGTTCTGAATAGGAGAACATAACCTCAAAAAACTAACTTAAGCTCAATTGGTGATTTACGATTCACAGAAGAAACGCATGAATCGTTTCAAGTTCTCAATGAAATGGAGTTTGAAGGATGTCAAAGTGAATGGTAAAGTGCAGATTCACTTTAACAGAAACGAATCTGCACCATACAATTGATGATTGATGAAGTCCGATGAATTGTATAATGCAGATTGCGCTCTTCATTATTGAATTGTAGTGAATCGGAATTGGGTGCGAGTAAATTTGAATAGTAAAGTGCAGATTGGTTAGGAACTTAAATGAATTGGATTTTAAAGATTCAACAATGTCCATTATAAGAAACCTATTTTATAAATATTCAAATAAAATATTAAAATAAAATATATGTGAATAATTTAATATAAATATTTGAATTTAAATAAAATTTACATACATCTTTGCAAATTTTGCAATTAAAGAATTAAAAAACTACTTTAATTATATGAAAGTACTCTGGGCCAGGCGACCGAGATTTTGGAAAACACAAAGTATGGAGTTGGAAGACAGGCTACTATTTATTGGTTTGTATATAGTTGAAAGTACTTAAAACCCGATTCTTACATATATATGCATTGTTAATATCGATCCGTGTTGTGTTGATCATGGAAAATCATGCAAAATCAATAATGTGCGATATAATGCAAAAAGTAATATATTTTAAAATTTTTTCTTAATATAAATTCGTTTAAATAAATTTTTGGTTTAATATGTCTTGAAAGGTTACGAAATGACTGCAATATCTGTAAAACATTATACAGAAGTATATAGTATGCATAATGCATCTAGTCGTCAATTGATGCTTTTCACAAGCGCCAGCTTTCGATTCTCTCCACTCCAAAACTTCACACCCAAATGAGAAAAATGAAGTACCATTTTATTCACTATGATGTATACTTTAAGCCTGATGTACCTCATTTTGCCCGCTTTCACTTGCAAAAGAAAAAATTTGCTTGAAGCAGCCGAGTGCGCGAGCTTCTTTCCTGAACCCATGCAAACGTTCAATTCACTCTTCCACCCAATATAAAGAAAATCTGAATAATTTTGCTATTTTTACAGATAAACAATTATTTTAATTATTGTAAAGTATTGACTTATTTTATTTTTATTTTCATAATTTATTAATTATATTATATATATATTTTTTTACACACACTTTTTTACATATTGCAAGAGTTTTGGATTTTTGTGACTACATATTCATAATCAGCGACCCCGAAAACCCCCGAGTAACCACTTTTAGCTAAATCCGGCGACACTTTGAAATCTCTGACGCTATATTGAGTCTGCCAATTTGAATTTAGAATTTTTGATTTCATACTCGTGATCAGCGACCCCGAAAAACGGCGAGCAACTATTTTTAGCCAATATTCCATAGACTTTTCAAAACCTTTGCCGCGATTTTTAATTTTGAATTTTTGACTGCATATATTCGTAATCATCAGCGACCGCCAAACAACGGCAAGCAACTATTTTTAGTCAATTCCATAGAATTTTCAAAATCTTTGCCGCCATTTTTAATTTTTAATTTTTGACTGCACATGTTCGTAATCAGCGACCCTAAAAACCCCCGAGTAACTATTTTTAGTCGATTCCAAATATTTTTCAAATTCTTCGCCGCCAGATTGAGTCTGCCATTTTGAACTTCGAATTTCCTCACTGCATATTCGTAATCAGAACCCCAAAAACTCCCGAGTAACTATTTTTATTCGATTCCATATATTTTTCAAAATCTTTGTCGCCATATTTAGTCTGCCATTTTAAATTTTGAATTTTTGACTTCTTATACGTAATCAGCGACCCCAAAAACCCCCGAGTAACTATTTTTAGTCGATTTCATATATTTTTCAGAATTTTCGCCGCCATATTGAGTCCGCCATTTTGAATTTTGATTTTTTGACTGCATGTTCGTAATCAACGGCGATACCACGCTGAAAACACCAGTTCCCGTTAGATCACTGAAGTTAAGCAGTGTTGGGCGCGGTTAGTACTTGGATGGGTGACCATTCGGGGAATACTGCGTGTTGTTGACCCGTCGTGGGTGTGGTGGACCCACACGGTAGTATTTATCCACCTAGAAACACTACCCGAATCGGGTAGTGAGGCAATGAACTTTCGAGTTCGAAATGCTAATCAATTTTTTTTTTTTTTAATGTTCGTAATCAGCGACCCCCAAAACCCCCGAGTAAATATTTTTAGTCGATTCCTTACATTTTTCAAAATATTCGCTGCCATATTGAGTCCGCCATTTTGAATTTTTGACTGTGTCACGTACGAACTGAATAAATTTTATTTTCAAATCCATTGAAAACAAAGGACCCGTAAATAAAGGCTGCCTAGTATCGACACGCTGGGGGGAGGCTTCCCCAAAACTGAAGGAAGGGCGAGAGACTCGACTTTCCTATTTTTATTTTTATGTGGGTTTTACCCCTACTCTCGGAATGAGAGTTGTTGTCCCGGAAATTTAGAATTGCAGTGAGAAATTGGGGGTTTTCAGGTTTGTCGAATTAGAAATGAGTTGTGTCTCCAATTTGTGATAACAGTAATAAGGTTTATTCAAGAGCAAAGAAATAGGGCACATTCTATAATAAGAGCAAGATTCGAATAATAGGGCACATTCTACAATGGGTAGAATGCGTCGAAAGGTAGAGGAGAGGAGAAAAAAAATATATGACAGCAAAAAGGAATGATACAGCTCACCAATACGTCGTACTTGTAACTACCGCTCGTCGAATAGAAAAAGGAAAACTAAGTCCAGAAGTGACTTCCCAATTTTCTTCTCTTAATAGAGCGGGCGAAAACCTTCTATTTCCGTCGGTCGATCAACCCACTCTAGTCTCTTAGGGTATTCGCGACACACACAAACACGCGCAAACACCTGTCACCTTCCGTGAATTCGCTTTTACGGGAGGTAGAAATTATATCTACTTCTCGTAAAAGTGAATTGAAGCCTTCCGAGAAAATTGCTCCTTTTCGTTTTGAGATTCGAAAAGGGGCGAACTTCTTCTAGACTAAACTCAAATTTTGTTTTTGAGTAGGTCGAATAGGACGCGAAAAGAACTGACCGCTCCCGTTACGGTCCTACCTCCCGTTGGATAGAGATTTTCGAATTTTTTCGTCCAGACCGCGAACCCAATTTTAATAATCAAAAACCCATCGATTCCGGCGGCTCACTCCCGTTACGTGGTCGAAAGTTAGAATTCCGGTGCCAAGGATAGGACGTGGTTGCGTCTTACGGACTAAGTTTTTACCGATTAAAACTTTGTTTGGTTCTTGGTCCCAACGTCGGACGGACAAAAATCTGAGTAGTTCTGGCCCGTG
>CAKNXH010059303.1:0-10337 GCA_932178445.1 Andricus quercusramuli | reverse complement strand
AAATGCCCAAATAACATGATTCCCAAACCGTTTGTTTTGAAGAAGTTTTGCTTTAGTAAAGCCGTAAATGTGTCATGGAATTCTATATATATTGAGTTTTAGTTCGCAAATTGTACTATTTCAAGGAAATGTTATATTTTTCACGTCGTACGTTAAAAAAACACTGACGCACGCAGTGATGCTGACGAACCGCGACTTTTTCCACTGCGCATGTGCTGAAAAGCGCGGCCCTATTTAAAATTACAAAGTATGAACTTGTGATATTACAATGATAATAAATTATTTAAAGAAATATGCTATTTCTTAGCTTCGATTAAATGAATTTTTTAAAAGTGAAAATTTGTTAAAAATATTTATCTGCATTTTATGTATTTATATGTATATTCATAGTGTTTATTATTTTCAAATAGACCCGCGCTTTTCGGCGCACGCGCAGTTGATAAAAGTTGCTTGCAGCGCGCGCATCGGTACAAGGCCGGGGTAGCCAATGAACGTCGTTTGACAGAAATAACCTGCAGGTCGCGGTAGAGGTGGGGGCCCCGGCAGCCATGAAATTATCGAATCGTTACATTTCGCGGCCCCTGAAATAGATGAGACTTTACTGTATTTTGTTTAAGAGTCATCTTTTTCTTTTTTAAATCAACTGCTTGGTTAAAAGTTGAACTACTTTGCTAAGAATTATTTTTTGGTTGAACATTACTTTTTTCAACTGAACATTCAACTATTCCATTTTTGGCTGAAAATTGATCTATTTAGTTGAAAATTTAACTATTTGGTTGAATGTTGAATTCTTTTTTTGAAAATTCAACTGCTTTGTATAAAATTTGTCTTTTTAGCTTAAAAATTCACCAATTGGGTAGAAAATTAAATGATTTATTTTAAATTTTAAATATTTGGTAGGAAAGTACCTTTTTGGTTAAAAAATCATATTTAACTTCAAAATTGAACAATTTGGTTGAAAATGCATGTATTTTGTTGAAAATTTGTCTTTTTTCGTACAACATTAAATTCTTTTTGGCTAGAAATTAATCCTTTTTGTTTAAAAATGTAACTGGTTAAAGATTCAACTATTTTGTTGAAAATTCGTATTTTTGGTGGAATTCAACCGTTTTTTATTTCGAAATTAAATCTTTTTTTATTGAAATATCAACAATAACAAATTTTGCTGAGAATCCAACTTTTTGGTTGGAAAGCCAAGTATTTGGTTTAAAGTTGAACCAATTTGTAAAAAAATTCATTTTTTATGGTTAAAGATTCATAATTTTAATTGAAAATTCAACCGGTTGGTTATAAATTAACTGTTTTGTTGAAATTTTATATTTTCGGGTTAAAAACTCAACTAATTTGTAGTAAGTTCGACTTTTTGGCTGAAGAATTTCAACAATTTGGTACAAAATTGAATTATTTCCTTGAAAATTATCTTTTATATTGAAAATGCATGTTTTCGGCTGAAAATTGAACTATTTGGTCAAAAATTAAACGATTTATTTGAAAGCTTAACTATTGGTAGGAAATTAACTTTTTTATTGAAAAATCATATTTGGCTTCAAATTGAACAATTTGGTTGAAAATTCATGTATTTTGTTAAAAATTCGTCTTTTTGGTTCAATTCAACTATTTGAAAATTCGTTTTTTTTGTTAAAAATCGATTTTTTAAACAGAAAATTTAAGATTCCAATTTCGGTTGAAAACTGATATTTTTGAAGTTGAAAATTCAACTATCTTGTTGTTTGAAAATTATCTTTTTTTAAATTAAAAATTGAACTATTTGGCAGAAAACTAATCTTCTTGGTTGAAAATGAAATTCTTTGTTGACAATTCATCTAGTTGGTTCAAAATTCGACTTTTTGGTAGAAAATTCATCATTTTGGTTGAAGAATTAACTACTTCGTTAAATATATTTGATTCAAAATTTAACTATGTTCTGACAAATTTAACTGCTTTGTTAAAAATTTGTCCATTCGGATTGAAAATTCATCTTTTATGATGGAACAGTCTTGTTGAAAATTCATCTTTCTTCGTTGGAAATTACGTTTTTTGTTGAAAATTCAACCAATAGGTTGCAAATTAAACTATTTTGTTAAAAAAGAAACTTGTTAAAAACTCAACTATTTTCTTGAATTCACCTTTTATGGTCGAAAATTCAACTGTTTCGTTCAAAACTGATCCTTTCGGATTAGAAATTTATCTATCTTCAATAATTTTAAACAATAAATGATCAAATCTCATTTTCCGATCATAGATTAAAAGGATAAACAAATGGATAATTCGCGTTTTCCACTTAATTATAACTGAGACATTGAAAAATGAAAATTCCCTAATTAAATTATGGAAAAGATATAATATTTACAAGCCTATTTATTTACACATTATCCTGGAACCATTTGAATTTTCCCCGATAATGATTGGGAAGGGGAACAACTTGAGGACAAGGAACTTGGCCCGGGACGGTACACATGCAACTTTTATCGCAACCATATCCGAAGTTCGCTGGATTGTCTTTCTTTTCTCGGAGTACTGCTTCTCTTGCTAAAAGTTCCCTCGGTTTTCCGACGACTTTAACTAAATGGTCCAATATCTCGTCCTTGTCTTTATCATCCACGTCTATTAACATTTTTTGTCCATTTTCTGTAATAACATAAAATTTATAGTTTTTTTCTTCACTTTTCTTAAATTATGATTTCAGAGTTCAAACACTTTCTTCTATTTCCCTCTACTCCTCCTAATTTCAAGAAACTTCCGCTTTTTGCCCCATTTTCCCCTTTTCCATTTTTTTCGCTTAAATGCGAAGTTGAATTGAAAGAAAATTTGGTTAAAAGTTCATTCTTTTTGGCTGAAGAGTCTACTATTATATTTTCGTTTCAGAATTCATCTCGTTTGGCTAAAAATTCTACTATTTGGTTGAAAGTTTAATTCTTTAGTTAAAAATTAATCTATTTTGGTTAAAAGTTCAACCATTTTGTTGAAAATTCAACTACTGGGTTGAAACTTGAATTACTTTGTTCAAAATTCATTTTCGTTGTTGCTAAAGATTCATCATTTTAGTTGAAAAATCATTTTTTTGGTTGAATATTTAACTATTTTGGTGAATTTTTTTCTGGCTGAAAATTTAATTATTCCATTTTTATTTGAAAATTGAACTATTTGGTTAAGAATTCACGTATTTAGTTGAAAATTTGTCTTTTTTAGTAGAAAATTTATTTTATTAGTTAACAATTCATCCTTTTTTGTTGAAATTAATCCGTTTTGGTTGAGAATTTAACTATTATAATAAGATGAATTTTTTACATAAAAATAGAATTTTCAGCTAAAAAGTTCATTTTCGAACAAGTTATTGCATTTTCAAGCTAAAACAACGAATTATCTATAAAACAGTTCAATTTTCAACCCGAAAATATGAGTTTTCAACAATTAAATTTAATTTTCAAGCAAAAGTTTGAATTTTCCACGAAAAACTTTTGAATTTGAATTCAACCAAGAAGGACGAATTTCCACAAAAAAGTTGAATCCTTTAGTTTAAATTTTCAACTAAAAAAGATCAATTTTCATTAAAAAAGTTTGTTTTCTACCAAATAATTATATGTTTAAATAAATAGTTGAACTTTCAAACAAAAAGATTAACTTTCTACCGAAAAAGATGAAAATTTTAACAGAAGAGATGAATTTTAAAATCAACAGGACAACTTTTCTACAAAAAATTGGAATTTTCAACAAAAAAGTTAATATTCTACCAAATTATTGAATTTTCAAGCCAAAAAACGAATTATTTCTAATAAAAGATACATTTTCAATACAAAAATATGAATTTTGAACATTTAAAGTTAATTTACAAGCCAACGGTTGAGTTTTCAAACAAATTTTTTAATTTTAAATCAAAATATTTTCAATTAAAACAAAAACGAATTTTCAGCAAAATAGTTAAGCCTCAACCAAAACAGATGAATTTCAGCTAAAAAAGATGAATCTGTAATTTTAAAAAGTTTATTTTCTATCAAATGATTTAATTTTTAAATAGCTGAATTTTCAAGAAGCCAAAAAAAAAGTAAATTTTTTACCAGAATAAATGAATTTTCAAACCAGAAAAGACGAATTTTCTAGATAAAAATGAAATTTTTAACAAAAAAGTTAATTTTCTACCAAACGGTCAAATTTTTAGCAAAAAAAAATTTTTTATTTCAAATCCAAACCATTTGAATTTAACCAAAAAAGACGAATTTTTAACAAAATAGTTGAATCCCCGACCAAGCCAAATTAATTTTCAATCAAATAGTTCAGGTTTCAGCTAGATAAGATCAATTTAATTCTAAAAATGAATTTTCAATGAAAAAGATCAAGTCCCTGCCAAAAAAAAAATTAAATTTTTTGCCACAAAGAGATGAATTTTCAAACCAAAAAAGACGAATTTTCTACATAAAAATAAAATTTTCAACAAAAACGTTAGATTTCTGCCAAACGGTCAAATTTTTAGCAAAAAAAGAATTTTTATTTCAAATCCGAACCAGTTGAATTTAACCAAAAAAGACGAATTTTTAACAAAATAGTTGAATCCCCGACTGAGCCAAATTAATTTTCAATCAAATAGTTCAGGTTTCAGCTAGATAAGATCAATTCGATTCTAAAAATGAATTTTCAATGAAAAAGATCAAGTCTCTGCCAAAAAAAAATTAAATTTTTTGCCACAAAGAGATGAATTTTCAAACCAAAAAAGACGAATTTTCTACATAAAAATAAAATTTTCAACAAAAATGTTAATTTTCTACCAAACGGTTGAATTTTTAGCATCAAATTTTTTTATTTCAAATCCAAACCATTTGAATTTAACCAAAAAAGACGAATGTTTAACCAAATAGTTGAATCCCCGACCAAGCCAAATTAATTTTCAATCAAATAGTTCAAGTTTCAGCTAGATAAGATCAATTTTAATCTAAAAATGCAATAGTTACATTTTCAGTTAAAACAATTAATTTTTAACCAGAAAAAATAAATTTTCCCACAGAATAGTTACATTTTCAACCAAAGGGATGGATTTTCAACTGAAAATGATGAATCTTAAACAACAACAAAAATGGATTTTTAACAAAATTCAACATTCAACCAAGTAGTCGAATTTTCAACCAAAAAAGTTGAATTCTCAGTGACAAATTTAATAATTGATACTTCAACCAAAAGAGATTTTGATTATAAATATAAATAAGTTCATTCCAACATAGAAAGATTCTAATTTCAATCAAAACCACTTGAATTCCACCAACAAATTTAGATCCTCATTCTGTACAAAAAAATCTGCAAAAAATTGACCCTATTTGTTGAAAAATAGCTAAATTCTGAATTTGTTTATGATTTTTTTTTTAATAATGAATAATTCTTGTGAATTTACAAAACATCTCACAAAAAAAAAACAACTCTGAATATGTTAATGAAAATTCTTCAAATGTTTAATAATTACTGTAAATGTTCAAAGTATCTTAGAAAAGAGTCATTTGAAAAACGTTCTTTATTGATTCCGTAAACAAATTTTCTATCAAATAATTCAATTTTTAAATAGCTGAATTTTCAATGAAAAAAATCAAGTCTCTGCCAAAAAAAATTAAATTTTTTGCCACAAAGAGATGAATTTTCAAACCAAAAAAAAACGAATTTTCTACATAAAAATTAAATTTTCAACAAAAACTTCAATTTTCTACCAAACGGTTGAATTTTTAGCATCAAATTTTTTTATTTCAAATCCAAAACATTGGAATTTAACCAAAAAAGACGAATTTTTAACAAAATACTTGAATCCCCGGCCAAGCCAAATTAATTTCCAATCAAATAGTTCAGGTTTCAGCTAGATAAGATCAATTTGAATCTAAAAAAAGCCAAACTCTTTATTTGTTTATCAAAATTCTTTAATTAATAATTAATTCTCGGAAATTTGCAGAGCATTATAGAAAAAAGTCTCCGGAAAGCTATTCTTACTAAATTCTGTAAAAAATTGAGCCTATTCGTTTAAAAATAGCCAACCACTCAATTTTTTTATCGAAATTGTTTAAATAAATATTACTTCTTGCAATTTTACAAAGCAACATAGAAAACAGACACCGGAAAGATATTCTTAGTTGACTTCGTAAACAAATTGAGTCTATTCATTGAAAAACAGCCAAACTCTGAATATGTTGATGAAAATTGTTAAAATAATTAATAATAATTGTATATTTTCGAAGCATCATACAAAAAAGTCATCGGAAAGATATTCTTAGTTAATTCTGTAAAAAAATTGAGCCTATTTGTTAGAAAATAGCCGAACTCTAAATTTTTTAATGAAAATTGTTTGAATTATTATTAGTTCTTATAAATTTACTGAGCAACATAGGAAATAGTCACCTGAAAAACATTCTTAGTTAAATCCGTAAAAAAATTGTGCCTATTCTTTGAAAAATAGACAAACTCTGAATTTGTTTATGGAAATTGTTCGAATAATTAATCATTCTTGTAAATGTACATAAGCAACATAGAAAAGAGTCATGCGAAACATTTTTCTTAGTCTCATAGAAAAAAGTAAACGGAAAAATATTCTTAGTTCAGTCCGTAAAAATATGTGCCTGTTCCTTGAAAAATATTCAAGCTCTGGATATGTTGATAAACATTGTTTAAATAATTAATAATTCTTGTAAATTTGCAAAGCATCACAGAAAAAATCATCGGAAATATATTATTAGTTAAGTCGTTTAAAAAGTTGAGCCTATTAGTAGAAAAAAGGCCAAACTCTTAATTTTTTTTTAAACGGAATTGTTTAAATAATTAATAATTCTTGTAGATTTACAAAGCAACATAGAAAAGAGTCATCGGAAAGATATTCTTAGTTGACTCCGTAAACAAATTGTGCCTATTCCTTGAAAAATAGCCAAGCTCTGGACATCTTTATGAAAATTGTTGAACCTTTTTTGGTAGATATTCAATCTTTTTGGTAGAAAATTCATCTTTTTGGTTGAAAATTCAATTAAGTGATTGATAGTTTAACTACTCCTTTAAATTTTTTTTCAAGTTTTACCTGTTTGATTAAAAACTGAATAATTTGGTTGAAAATTAGTTTTTTTTTTGTTGTGAAAATTAAGTTTTTATTTGAAAATTTAACTATTTCGTTTTTGGCGAATATGAATAACTTACAAGTTGAAAATTCAATTATTTGGTAGAAAATTCATGTATTTTGTTGCAAATTCGTCTTTTAATAAAAAATGTATCTATTTATTGGTTGAAAATTCATCTTTGTAGGTCGAAAGTTCAACTATTTGGCAAAAAATTCAACCATTTTATCGGAATCTCCTTATTTTGTCAATTAAACTATTTTATTAAATTCATAGTTTTTTGTTTAAAATTTAACATTCTAGAAAATTCGTTTTTTTAAGCTTGAAAACTGAACTATTTGTTTAAAAGTTGAACTATTTTGTTAAAAATCGTCTCGTTTGGTTTAAAGTTTAACGCTCTGTTTGTAAATTCATCTTTATTTATTGAAAATGAACTTTTTTCCTGAAATTCATATTTTCGGATTGAAAAGTCAACTGTTTTCTAAAAAATTTGATTTTTCAGCTTAAAAACTGATCTTTTTAGTTGTAAATTTATCATTTTGAGTTGAAAATTCATCTCTTTCTATAGAAGATTATAATATTTTATTCGAAAATTCAACAATTTTGCTGTGCAATACATTTAGACTTGAAATCTTAGAAATTGAAAGCGTTTTATAATTAATTCAGTATGGTATCTAAATTAATTTTTTTTAAAAAGAATTAGTTCACCTATTATTCTCCTATTTTCGTAAAAAATTGTGATTTTAAAAATTTTCGGAAATTTAAAACAATGTCAAAATCCATACAATTTTAGCTCTAATGCGTTAAAAATTTATAATTTTTAAACCTAAGTATTCAAAACTAAACTATTTTTAAATTCCAATCGTGAGAAATTGGACAAATACAGCTTTTTAAACAAAATGATAGTAAAATGAAAATGATAAAAACTTACCATAGTAACATTGTATAAAAGGTGTCGGTGTCATATTTTTAAATGTGATCACCTGAACTTCAGGATTTTTAAACTGCACTTGAGCCAAATGCCAAAAGATGAAACCTCTGCGATAAAATATAAACGGTAAAAATAACAAAATCGACTAATTTTCACATTAAAGTGACCTAACCTCAAAACTTACCTTATTCCTGTGTGAGCCCGGCCGGAAGTATTGTAATTGATGGAGAATATATGTATATTGTCTTTTAAAACAAGTCTGCCTTGTTGCAGATATTTTAGGGTTCTTCTAACAGGTTCAATACCTTTCATGAAAGGCATTTTTGAGTCTTCAAAAAGTTCTCTCGCGAAAAAACTAACCTCAAACTCGAACCGAAAGCCCCGAAATTTGATAGAGCGATCGTTATCTCGCGAATATCATGAAATAGAGTACAGTGCAATTCTGTGGAAAATTAAGATTTATTGTTCTAACTTAATTCACTGAATTTAACTTTATTTTTGAGTTTGAGTGTTGCTCCGTTTTCGTCTCACATTATTGATGCAGTGACGTATCTAATTTAAGGGGACGTTGTTTACTTATTTTACCGCATATATTAACGTTTTATTGTTATAGTGTTATAAAAAAAAATTGTTGATTTTATATTCATTATTGAACATATTGTTGAATTCGTGATAATATAATCAGAAGAAATTGAAAGTGATTGTTTTCATCAGTTTTAATTTCGGTGGATACGTTACTGGTTTAAAAGCAACGAGTTCAAGCAAGTTTAGTTTAAGTGTGTTAGTGCGTTCGTGACCCTCAGTGACTTTAGTGACCAAATCTCGGGCACATAATAACCAAACCGGCATATGTTATCAAAGGTGAGAATTAGTACCATTTATTGAGAAATTTCTCCGAAAAAAATACATTTTTAGAAAAATAAAAAGCCTCCTTCAAAAATTCTGTTTATAAATTCAACGAAAGAGGTTAGATTTCGCATGAAGTGTAGAGGTTAAAGCCAATACTTTCTGCAATAAATCCGTAAGCTGGTGCAATATGAACTTTCACTTGCATACAATAGTTTTTCCATAAAAAAAACCTTATCTCAGTTTTATTTTTTGCTACTTTTCTAAAAGGTTCTTTCTATTTCCAAAAATAGAGACATTGTTAAAAAAAATGAAAAAATCATGTGCTTCTTTGTCTACTGCATATGTTTGAGATCTTTATTGATAATTGAACTAATATCTTTGATTGAACCACTTTAAACCATATGGGGAATACGAAGACAGGGTGTTTACCCTACCTGGAAAACCTGGAAAACCTGGAATTGTCAGGGAATTTTTTTTAAGTCAGGGAAATTTTTAAGAGGTTGTCTACCTTTTTAAAAATTACAGTATTGAATTGAATGAAAATGATTCTTCATTTGTAAAAGTATAACTCTCTATTACTATATTCATCTATTTGGTTGAAAATTCGATCTTTTTGGTTGAATTCCATTATTTTTTAATGAAAATTGTAATCTTTTCTGTTTGAAATATCAGCTGACACATTTTTCGTTCCGGGTTCATATTTTCCGAAAGAAGATTCAATTACTTGGTTGAGAGTTACTCTTTTGTTAAAAATTTGTTTGTTTTTTTCTCGTTTAAAATTATTTTTGTTATTGAAAATGTTACTATTCAATATTTAGTTGAAAAATGATCTTTTTTACTATTTTTATTTTTTTGTATTCTATTATTATTTTATTATTTATTATTTTTTTATTATTTTTAAAAAAATTTCACTGTTTTAGTAAAAATTAATCTTATGGATTGAAAATTAATCTTCTTGTTTGTAATTTAATGTTAAACATTAATTTTTAAGTGAATTGATTGACAATTTATCTTTTTAATTGAAAATTCATGTATTTTTTTGAAAAATCGTTTTTGTGGTAGAAAAATCATTTTCTTGGTTTAAAATTCAAGTATTCCAGCTAAGTATTTATAATTTTAGTTCAAGATTTATCTTTTTGTTTAAAAATAAAACTACTTGGTTGAAAGTCAAATTGAATTTGTTTTTAAAATAAATTTTGTGTGTGTGGAAAATTAATTTTTTTTAAATGAAAATTTAACTATTTCATTTTTTGTTGAAAAGTGATCTTTTTTAGTTTAATATTCAGCTATTTGTTTGAAAATTGATCTTTTTTAGTTGAAAATTCAACTGTTTAATTGAGAATTGATGTATTTTTTTGAAAAATCGCCTTTTTGATAGAAAATTAATCTTTTTGGTTGAAAATTCAACTATTCCAGTTGAAGATTCATCGCTTTGTTTGAAAATGTAACAATTTTTTTGAAAATTAGTTTTGTTTTTGTTGAAAATTAGTTTT
>CAKNXH010059302.1:183215-201337 GCA_932178445.1 Andricus quercusramuli | reverse complement strand
ACACTATACCGCTACGATAGCAGTATGACCCCCAAGCGAGAAGGTTACATGGCACAGCCATGCCGAACAACTCCGAAAAAGGGGCTATGTAAGCGGAGCGCCTACTCTACCGCAGCCAGAACAAGCCGGCAACAGAGAAAGAATGGCGGCACTGAGACCAACCGCGAACTGGCATCCAACAGACGAAGAACGATGCTTCAGGACTCGGAGAAACATCAACATTAAGGTTTCTCCCAAGCCCAAAGATCAGCCTGAACTGGATGATGAGCTTCGTGGAGATTTTTCCGAAGAATCCGACCTCTGGACTATCAATTGTGGTGTGTACAATGCAGCGAGAACTTTGGCAGATGCAAACCGTAAAACAAAATCAACGGTTGATCATAAGACCAAAAGACGAATGCACCAACTCAGCACAAAGATAGGCTGGGCAAGACAGTATGAGTCCCGCATTCAGTGTGTGATTGACTACATAACATCCGGCAGGACTTTCACTGCCAAGTTTCGAAAGTTCGCGTGCGAACTGCGGATCCGTCATCACACAATCAACAAGTCAAAGCTACTGACCATCAGGCAGCATATTGTTGACAGAATACGAGTACCATCTAACGCTAAGAGAAATCTAGAGCGGAGGGAGAGGTGGGTCAGAGAAAATCAACAGTTTTTGTCTGACCCATCTCGACTCTTCCAAGACCCTCCAGTTACTGTCGACCATCCGCCCAAACTAGAGGAGGTCGAAGCATTTTGGAGAGAAGTCTACGAGGTCCAACATTAACTTCAAGAAGACTCAAAGAACCTAAATAGCTTCAAGGAGCTGTGCAATGCGCTCATAACAGCTGAGGAGGAATGCCCACCTATCACTACCGAGGAGGTGAAAAACGTATTAAGAGGTATGAAGAACTATTCCGCTCCCGGTCCAGATGGTATCAAGACCTTCTGGTAGAAGAAGTTTCCTTTAACCCACCAGCATCTGGCGAGAATGTTCACCTTATATGTAAAGTCGGAAGAGCCTATTTCGGAGTGGTTGGTGGAAGGGTGCACAGAGCTCCTGCCGAAGACGGGCAATTTAGCTGACCCTAAGAATTACAGGCCAATAACTTGTCTGAACACACTGTATAAGAACTTTACAGCTATCCTAAATGATAGGATTGTTCAGAAAATTGAACCTGTGTGGCGAGAGATGTATGAACAGCGCGGCTGATTGAAAGGCGTAGCAGGATGTCGGGAGAACCTCCTCATCGATAGATGTGTTTGTGCAGACGCAGCATGCTATCAACGATTCCTATCGATGGCCTGGATTGATTACCGGAAAGCTTTCGATTCAATCTCCCATAGACTTATCAGCTGTCTGTTGGAAAGCTTAAAGGTTCATCCATACATCGTGAGGTGCATAGAGAGATTGATGCTGCTTTGGAAAACCAGATTTACTATCTCATCTGGAAAACATCGTGTGATCACTAACAGTGTCACCTTTCAGAGAGGTGTGTTTCAGGGCGACTCCATGAGCCCTCTTCACTTTTGCCTCACATTATTACCATTGTCTCTCGCACTTCGTCATTCCGAAGGGTACCTCTGTGGCAAACCTGGAGATCGACAGCATAAGGTTACTCATGTATTTTACATGGACGATCTCAAGATCTATGCTGGAAATAAAAAGAAACTACATCAAGCTCTAAAAATTGTCAAAGGGTACACTGAAGTGATTGGAATGGAGTTCGGTTCAGAGAAATGCGCCACGGTTCATTTGAAGAAAGGAAAACTTAATGGCATCCCCGAAGACCCTGAGCTCGTCGACAGAAGCGCTATACGACACCTTAGCGCTGGAGAGACCTATACATACCTGTGCGTGCCACAGAGCCGCATTCAGGACGTGACATCTATAAAGGATACTCTCCGAAGCAGATACAAACGTCTCTTCCGGCAGATTTGGTCTTCCGAACTGTCGGCTAAGAACAAAGTATCTGCAACGAACATGCTTGCCGTCCCGGTAGTAGTGTATTCATTTGGAGTAGTTCCATGTACGAAGCACGAGCTCAGATCCCTTGATATCGGGACGCGGAAGGTTTTGCACATGAACAAAAGCATGCACCTTAAGTCTTCTGTTCCGCGACTTTAATCTCACACCGCCTGGGTGGTCGGGGAATATTGAATCTTGAATGTCTTCACAACAGGATTATTCTGTGTACAGCACATATAGTTGCAAATGGACAAGACCCTCTTCTTAAAATGGTCAGGAAACATGAAGAAGCGGGCAAAGGGGCGTTTTTGTACAAAGCAGCGGAGGAGGCTGCTGAGACACTCGGCCTTGACTTAAATACCAGGGGTGAGCAAAATTCATCAAATCTTATCCATCTTGAATACTCACTTCTGAAGGCCCGGATCAAGAAAGCACAGGTGAAAAACTTCCGCGAAGAGCTCCTCGACAAGAAGATGCATGGCATCTTCCACAGAAATGTGGAGGATCAGTCGATGTCGTATGAGGTAACGTATGCTTTCCTTAAATCATCCGGATTAAATGCACTAAGAGTGCTTTATTACCATCTCTGTCACTCTTACGGTATTAGCCCAAATATCCTCCGCTAAACGCACCTAGGGAAATAGAGTCAATTGTCGAAATTGATAGGTGCCGTATATACTGGAACTTCATATTCTCGACAATTGTTTCTGCTGCGCACTCGAGGCCTGACATAGTTCTCCTTGACTTCGAGAAACGAAGCATGTTCGTTATCGAATTTTTGGCACCAGCTGAAAAAAAACGTCACAGTCAAGGAGAAAGAAAAGAAAGAGATGTATAAAGATCTTATAAGGGAGTTGCGACGGGTATACCCCAAATATTCTGTTAAGCTAATCGTCCTAATCATCGGCGCTCTTGGAGGTGCCACTGTTTCACTGGTTAATAGCCTGAGAAGCATCCCTGTGTGTCAACAAAATGCTGAGACACTTGCGGGGAGAATGCAGAAGGCGGTCGTCCTTGGGTCGCCCCGTATCCTCAGGGTGCACGAGACTTTGACCGAATCATCGTATTGAATTCATCACTGGGAGGGGTGCCATTTTTCAGATTAGCACCCGCTCCCAGCGAAATCCTGCGGTTGTCCTTATGACAAACTTTTAACTATATATACATTAGGGTGAACAGAAAAAAACACTTTTGATTTTCTTAGGAGTGAAGGGCAAATAACGGTAGCTTATGCGATTGTAGAAGCCAGATTTTTTTATTTTTTATTTTAAACAATATTTAGAGGTGGCCCATCGCCTTTGAAGTTCTTATGTAATTAACATGGGTAAACTCAACTTTTTTTTCATTCAAGATTTTAACCGCGAAGTTATCCGCTTTTTAATTTGAACTTTCAATATATTGTTCTTGAGGTTCTCAGAATCCACATAAAAACATTCTTTTAATTAAAAATTCATAAAAAGCATTAATTACGGTTGCTTGAAAAGTGCCATTTTCACTGTTTTCTACTGTTTTCAAAGACTAATAACGGCTCTTATAATAGATACCTTATATTGAAATTTTAAGAATATTTTCTTGGAAGTTTCAAGATCACATTTTCTGAAAAAGCAGATTAGAAAAATTATAAATAAGCGTGCAATGATGGAAAAAAATTTGAGTAGATTTTTGAAATTTGACAGGTCTACGACTTAAGCTGTTTAATTTTCGGGGCGGTGCGCTTATCAGCTCAGCCATGAAGGTCCTTCACAGTGGTTCTTGACACCATAAACTCATAAAGCAGTCCCATTCTCAGCAAGTTTTTTTTTTAGTCATATTTCCATTTTTCAGAAAAGTGGATAATAATCATTCAGGGGACTCTAACTAATCCTGTTATAAAGTCACATCGATGAAAAGAGCTGAGGTTGCGCTTTTACGATCGACTCTTCAATTACCGAAATTGTCAGCTTTTGCAATGAAAACTTTTAAAGACGATGGGCCACCTCTAAATATTGTATAAAATTGAAGAAAAAAAATCTGGCTTCTACAATCGCCTAAACTACCATTATTTGCCCTTCACTCTTGAGAAAACCGAGAGTGTTTTTTTCTGGTCACCCTAATATACATTAATCAGTATAATTTACTAATCAATACAATGTACTGTAAAGCAATGTATACCATTAAGCCATTTCCCTTTCGGGGTAGGCGTGACACTACCCGATTCGGGTAGTGTTTCTAGGTGGATAGTTTCTTGTAGTAAATAACTACAAGTGTGGGCTCACCACACCCACGATGAGCCAACAACACGCAGTAGTACTTAAGTACTTAACGATTGGCTAGTTTTTATGGCTTCGAATTCTAATTATTTATTTTGAATTATACTGCTTGGAATTATACATTAATGAACGTTTGGACTACAAACTACTAATTTTTGTTCAAACGTTCAGATTTTAATGTATAACCTTCAATATTTGATGCTGTTCAATTCTGAATTCTGGAAATTAAAAGTGAACATAAAATTGTGCATGGGTGGCGATACCATACAATGGAATAGTCAAAAACCATGGTCCAGAATTCTCTGTGTTAGAATATTTACTCATTGGCTTAATTATTTTTTACTTTATCGAAAGGAACGTTTGTTTTCCCAACTAATAATCATGTTAAGTGCATGTCTGGAGTAGTCCGTAGAGTATTTAGAA
The DNA here is from genome assembly GCA_932178445.1 of Andricus quercusramuli. Lineage (NCBI taxonomy): Eukaryota > Metazoa > Arthropoda > Insecta > Hymenoptera > Cynipidae > Andricus > Andricus quercusramuli. The sequence goes on along the minus strand of CAKNXH010059302.1, from coordinate 196,711 downwards.
ATTAGAATATTCGTTATATTATCTTCAACTTACTTCTATTCCTGATATGAAGTCTTCTACCTTGGGCTTGAGGGATTTACCTGCGCTTTCAACTAACATCTTGAACCTGAAGAATCAAAATTTATTATCCAATTTGCTCTTAATAAGTTTAATGTTATGTGTATATTTACGTAATTTAAAAAAAGGATTTTACTTGGTAGATTCGAATGCTACGTTCTGTGTACTTGACTTGCTAATGTAATACTTAGTCAGGTTGCTCAACATGTTGAATACTTGCTGCACATTTTTCAAAAGTGCGTCAGTGTGCGGACCAGGATCACTCTTTGTATCAACAAAAAGTGCAAGTAATCCCACAATATATGCTAATATATTGCAAAGACACCGCTCTTTGTTTTTCAGCTCTTGACGACCTGATGGATAATTAATTGAACTAAGCTTTATTTATTTACAATGCGTTTCATGTCTAAGTTAATGTTTAAGTTAATGTTTAAATTTTTTAAATGTTTATAAATGAATAATTAAACAACTAGATTTAGTACTATTTGAAGCAACACATACGAGTATCTTCTTCCATCCCAGGAGTGGAAAGGACTGTTTGCTCTGCTTTAAGTCGGCCAAATAACCAAACAGCATTGTTCAATTTGCATTTTACGACATTGTTAATTGAAGAATGTATTTGCGGTATTGTTCTTTCATTTATAATTTTAAATGCTCCTGTAGTAGAATCAGATTCCTGTCAAAGAAAATTTATTTTCAGAAAAGATCGTTTTGAGCGTTTCCTTGATATGCTGCACGATGTTAATTTTGATATTTTTTGAAAAGGAAGCTTCGGTTTTACCTCCGAATATTTTTCCGATAAATCTTCGCAAATGTCTTTCAAAATGGGCCCGTACTCTGCTGTTTGTTCTTCGACGAAGAGCAACAACTGAATGATCACTAAAGAGACGGAAGGTTCAAAGTACTTTCCTGCAGCCTCTTTTTTAAGCCAAACCTGAATCTAAACAAACAGTATAATAATGTACATAAACAATAATAAATCTAGAAAAAATGTTTGAAAACATAAAAATTACTTCATCTTCTTTCACACTATTTTTGAAAGGCAATTTATGAACAAGAAGCGAGATGGTCTCGATAAGATGCAAGGGTATTTTTTTCACATTCAAGTCGTCGCTCTCTTCTTCCTCGAGAGCCAGTGCAAACATTACTTTCAATGGACGTAGAAGTGCTTCAATCTGATAGTTAACCCCTTCCTTTTTGTGAACTCCGCCTGCGATCAAATAAAAAAATAATATTCATCTTTTTATATTATCTTTCAGAGTAGCCACTCAAGACTTAGAAAGAAATTACAAACTTTACTACTTGAATCGCTTTGAAACCTAAAATTGGCCAACTATTTAGGTTTTTAATTTGAAACTCCCCAATTTCCAATATATTTTTTTTTTATTTATTTACTGATAAGATGCTTAGGTCATTGACCTGTACAAATGGGCTGCTTAAAACTAGAATACATTCTAAAAGTATACATATAAATTGAAATAAGGCGTTTAACGGCGTGGTTTGAATATAAGAACTTTTCGAAGTAAAGAGGAAAAAGAAAAATAATATATAAATTAATTATATTGCCTATTTAAGTTTCAAGTATAAAGGTTCGGATGCGCAGAATGGTTTGGACTAATTTAAATAAATTACGCATCTCGCAAGCAGAGAAGGTATTTAATAACATAAGCCAATATTGTCTAACCACATTCGGATCCACTGGATTCCTAAGAAACGGAGGTCTGGAATCGTTGTAGTCAAGTATAAGATCTTTGTTCAGCTTTATATAATTGGCATCCAATAAGGACCACATATTCCCCAACCCGCACTGGTAAAAAAAGTGTTTCAGTTGCAGAAACCAATTATATTCTGGTTTTGCATCTTTCTTGGTAGATAAGCCAATCAATCTTTCAAGACACGTTTTAGGAAGTCTCCCCTCTGTCATTTCAAAGATTCATTCCAGCCAATTCAAAGCCAGCTTCAAGATATCATATGAAAGTTGCCGGGAGCCTGTCTCAATCCTGACCGCATAATTAGGGGTGTGGGGAGGGAAAGCCAGTATCCTCTTATAAAAGTTCGTTTGGATTTTCTCTACTGATTCATGATACCATAAGCCCCAGACTGTCCCTCTTAGTGGCCCAAGAGTCCGATTTATATGAGTAGAGGATCCTGAGGACTGCCCCCATAGCTACATTTGAGGCACTTATCCTTTTTTCACTCGCTTTGGCAAATCGCCCCGAGCTAGAGGAAGTGGTACCTGGATAGTCATACGTCTGTACGATCTCCAGAAGTTCACCCTTATAAAGGAAGTTATAATCTTGACTAATGTTGCCCTTATGAAAAATAAGAACCTTTGATTTACTTTCATTAATAGAAAGAAAATTTTCCCCGCAGTATTGAGTAGTTATATTTATGTTCTTTTGAAGGTCAACTGAAGAAGCTGCCAGTACCACAATATCATCCGCGTAAGCCAAAAAGAATAATTCCGTAAAATAATTAACCATAATCCCTCTGGCTCCATGATTTATTAAGTATTCCTCAAGATCACTTAGGAATAAAGCAAATAATATCGGACTCAAACTTTCACCTTGGAGGAGACCTAAGGTTGCCTCTACCGGAGTGGTGTTCCCCTCAGTTGAACGTACAGAAACAGTAGCTTTCTGATATACGTTAGAAATACTTTTTAACATTTTGGTGCTGACGCCCTTCTTCAGGAGTTTTTTCCAAAGGTGATGATGGTTAATAGAGGAAAAGGCCCTTTTAAAGTCAACGAAGAATGAAAATAGTTTGCCCCCTGGTTCGGAGAGACATATTTGGATAATAGAAGTTAGAGTGAAAATGTGATCCAAGCAGCTCCTTCCACTCCTGAAACCAGCCTATAATAACTAGGGCAATCTTTCTATAATTTGATGGATCTGTTTTGGAGCCTTTTCTGTTTATCATACAAAGATGAATTTTTGCCCAATTAGATGGGACTTCTTCTTCCCTCCAGATCCTGCCAAACAAGCCCTGCAAGTATAGGAGCCATTTCTCAGGAAGATACTTATAAAATTCATTGCTTAAACTTTCTTGAATTACATTTTGGGTAACATCCGAGCCCAAAAGAGGATCAGAGACTTCAAACCAGCAGGTATCTAACGCAGTACGAGGTGGATTGCATTGGCAAATTCTTGCCACTCCGCTAAGCTAATATGCCCTACAGTGGAGGCTCGAAATCTAAAATTGTTAACCGCCTTCCAGAATGTCACGGAATTGTTAGCAGAAGCCAGATCATTAAGGCGAGAACTCTCAAACTCCTTATGTTCCCTATCAGTCACACAAACATAGTGACGTTTCGCCCCCTTGTAAACTCTATAGGCAGCGTCTGAGAACCCTGATTCTTTACACTTTTTCAAATCCCTCTTTAGCTTGCGGGAAAGATAGGAACACTCATCATCGTACCTCTTCTTTCGCGATCTGAGTAATTGTAGCCGTAAGTTTATCGTTTAACTCATTGAGAGATGAGTTTTCCTGGAGGGTGACATTAGGAACGGATATCATGCCCTCGGTGTATGCTAATACTAGGTGATTCTTCCATTTAATCGACTCATGTAAGGGATTTACATTTAGGTTATAATTCGACTCCTCTTTACGGTACAAGTATAATTTAGTAACGATCGGAAAATGATCAGATCGTGTTGCCATCGAAAGTGTTTCGAAATCCTCTACAAATTCTAAAAATGTAATGTTACAGGCAGCGAGATCAATAACACTATTACCCAATGGCTCCTGAGAGGAAACATTTTTTGGGATATTATTATTAACCCTATTTTTTATACTGTCCAAATAGTTGTTAACGTTTACTCTCATTCTCTCAGGAGCCATGAAGGTAAATTGAGCAGGTGTGTCTCCTGGTAATCTCCCATTTAGTATCACCAAACTATTACTTTCTAACGATTCTATTAAGGCAGAGACATGTCTATTAGCTCTTTTACTCAAGAAATGTCGATTATGTGACGCCGATATACTCAGTGGCAATATCTCAGAATTTAGTTGATTTAGCATACCTATACGAGAATTGAAATCCCCCCCTACTAATATAGGCAAATGGGAATATTTTACTAGAAACTCGGAAAGAGTGGTATCAAGGATCTCAATAAGGTTATCTATATTCAAGGAGGGGGAAAGGTAAACATTTCCTAGAATAAATTCTAAATCCCCAAATTTACACTTTATAAAAAATCCAAGACGCAGTCCTAACGATTATTTCGTACTTATAAATCTCTGTGTTTAATGAAATAGCAATGCCACCGGTAGGACGGCCTCTCGGATTATTACGAATAGCATTACTTACGATAATATCGTGGTTTGGCAGCCAACTAAGCCGTGAGGAGGGGGGTACAGACAACCACGTTTCGCATATACATATAATATCAAGCGGGAGGATATACTCGTCAATTTCTGACACATTAGCAAAGCCATGTACGTTCCAATGAATAAGACGTACCTAATCCTTAATCCTAGAGAATTTCTGCCCTACAGTCGACGAATTGATCTTTATGAATACAGGCCTGATGCCGGGCTTACTACCCAACCTGAAAACGGAGTCAAAAGCGTTTACATCAATCGCGATACCAGCTTTAGAAAAGGCACTCAAAACAGATGCTTGTAGATCTCTGTTCACCAATTCGTTATCAGGGAGGTTGAACGACACCACATTATTCCTCCTAGCCTGTGTCTGAAGCGAAGTGACTGCCCCTTGCAAGTCTGAAACCGTTGATTCAAGTGCCCGGTTTTTAGTCACCAGGTCATTATTTTGCCCCTTTATGATCTCGTTTTCTTTCTTTAAATACTCCAGGTCTTTCTTCATTGGGTCCGTCGTTACCTTCAAAGAACTAACATCCTCCTTAATAGAAGCAAGGCATGCAGTGTCCTCTTTGATAGAATTAAGCATTGCCTCCAATTTTTTCGAATCCATTTTAGATTTCCATTTTAGGATGGATCGTAGAATCACAAACTCGAAGGATACTCTTAGAAAAGATTATGACCAGTATTAGGTGCAATATTCACAAAAGAACAAAAAAACCACAAGAGAACTCAAAACATCCAAGTCACAGACACCGCACAACTCACAATACTCCCGAAATTCGTTAATGACCGCACAATTCCTCGGATTTAAGAGGAGCTCGATCGACAGCAAACGTTACAGCACGGCGCCATATTGCTATCCAATTTCCAATATATGAACTGGAAAACATTGAAATTGATACGACTTACATTGCGAAATTTGCAGCTAACAATGCTTTTTTAAATTTAAATAGTAATCAATTTTCCCAAAATAATTCAATACCGGCATGTATTATACTTTTATGTGTTTCGGTAAACCTAAGTACTAGCCTATCTTAAATTTGACAGCTGAAAACACAGCTGACAATAGTTCAAACAAGTTCAAACCGCAGAAAAAACCCAAGAATATAAAAATCATTAGTGCAACTTTCACTTATAGAAGGAGTGCCCAACAGTACACACGCGATAGTGTGAATATTAGAGTGGTCCAAATTTATATCTGTAAAAAATCAAATTTCGATTGTTGGTGATCGGCCCCCCCCCCCTCCCCCCATATACTTTGTTCGTTTTCCGAAAAAAGAAATTCCATTTTTTTTCTAATTGATCAACATAAACCCTTTCCCCGGGCTTCTGAAATTAACTTGGGGTTTTAAATTGTAAAAGCTCATTTTTTGATAAAGTGGAAAAAAAGAAGTACTTATTATTAAATTTTTGTAAATTGAAGTTTAATCACCTGTTAAGGATTGCTGGAAGAATAATTGTCACTCAATAACTTTTAATTTTGACCCTCCTCCTACAATCCCCTTATCCTGCACAAGGAAAATGCCCCAAAAATGCAAAATAGCAGTTTTTGGTAAAAAGTATTGTATAACTAATTTTGAATTGTTTGAAACACTATTATTTGTTTGAATTTTTTTTTGCCTGTGAGTTGTGAAAAGTTATAATTTTTCGGAATAAATGATACAGTTGATGAATTTGAAGAATAATATTTCTTGTTGACCATATTTGGTAATTATTTAAACAATTAAAAATTTTTTCGAACAATTTTTTACTCTGTACATTTGGAAGAGTTACTGTTTTCGGGTCTCAATAACGCAGTTAATGAATGCTAAGAGTGATTTTTTGTGTGAAAAACAGTTTGCAATTATTTTAACATTTAATAATTAATCACTTGCGCCCTTTCATGGGAAAGGTAGAGAAAATTCTACTTTTTTTTAGATCCCTCACAGAATGTCGCTTATTATTCAGTATTTTCTTACTTTAGAACTTACACCCTCATTTTTTAAACAAGAATCATTTTTAAAAGCTTTTTTTAGTTACATTACGGCTAGTTATTTTTTACATCCATTTGGTTCACAGTAGGAAATCTAAATAATAAGCGACATAGTGTAAGAGATTCGAAAATTCGACATTAATTTTAAAACATTACTTTTAACGTTCGTTAATTTTGTCATTAATTCCAGAAAATACTAACTTTTCACGATTTGGTGGAAAAAAATGATAAAAATAAAAATTGTTTAAACAGTTCGAAAATAATAAAATAGTAATATAATGTCTTGTGGCAAATTCTATATTGGAGAAACCGGGAAAGCGGTGAGCCAACGTTTAAATGAACATGAGAATAAAGTCAGGGTAAAACATTTCACGCAATCAGCAGCAGCTGAGCATCATATCGAAACAGGACATAGCATTTTATTTGACAAAACGACCGTCATCGCTAAAACGTAAAATATTCTTTCAAGAAAACATAGAGAAGTAATCGAAATCTAAAAACACCCTAATAACATGAATAAGGACAATGGATTTAACACTTATCCGATCTGGCTGTCCGTCCTCCCGGGTTTTTAAAGAAAGACTTGTTTGGATAATCAAGTTCGACCAGTCTCCACCATGGGGCGCTCTGGCCAATCACAGGCATCGTAGAGAATATATATATATAATAAGAACAACATAACCCGAAACTTCAGTTTGAAGTCAGCCCTGGAGAAGTAAACTGCAACGTTCACGAAACTTCGGCAAGATTCGTAGTTTTCCACACGATTGAAACTCGAAAAAGCCTCATTTAAATTTAATTCGAAAATATGTTTTAAAAAAATAATACTCTTGGAATTCGTCAACTGTATCTTTCATCCCAGAAAAATAACTTTTCACGATTTACTGAAAAAACTGTTTAAACAAATGATAATTGTTTACAAAATGGAAAATTTGTTAAAAAATACTTGTAAACTTGTCGCTTATCGAATAAAAAAAATTAATGTTGAAAAATTAAAAAAAAAACACCGTCCTTAGGTTGAATTTGACATAAAACTGCTACTTTTCATTTTTTGAGCATTTCCCGGGACTAAAGTTTAATTTACAAAAAGTTAATAACAAGTCTTTTTTCCATTTTTTCAAAAACCGAGATTTTCCCATTTAAAATCCCATGTTGATGTCCGTTGAGTATATTTGTAAGTATAAGTTATATTTGTAATTATTAATTATATTCAAATCACATTTATTTATATTACAATCATTTATATTACATTCATTTATATTATATTTATAATTATAAATTATACTCAGCCAACGTCCAAAATTCTTCTTTCTTTCGTTTATTAGGCATCCTAACCTCAGCTGTCAGAATACTAATGGCCTTTCCATACCTCAGCATAGCAGCATTTATAAAAAGAAATAATATATAAAACTAAACTGCGATATTGTTGTAAAATAACGCGTATTGTGGTGAGGTTATGTTGGTGCATGCGGCTCAGTGCAAACGCTACAAATACCTAACAACGCAAACAACAAAGCGGTGCCCTTGCGGCGCATTCTGTAATATTATATTTCAAACTTCATTCTTTATCAAGTAATATTATTTACCAAATAAAAATAAAAAATTGAATTGTTAATTCGAAAAGCATTATTGCAGAGAAGAAAGAAATATTTATTAGAGAATTCAACTTTGAATGAGAGTAAAAAATCTACCTTACTTGCCGTGGCTCAAGACTTATCTCCCTACCAAACTAAAAAAGATGAATTGTCAACGAAAAATGGAAAAGTGAAATTAATTTTTTAGCAAAAAAGCGAATTTTCAAAGAAGTCGTCCAATATAACTAAAATGATGTATTTTTAAACAGAAAAGATGCATCTTTAACAAATACAAATATAATTTATCAAACTTTGAAGCCAAAAAACGAATTTGTCTGTAAAACAGTTGCATTTTTAATCCCAGAATATGCATTTTCAACCGAATAAGAAAGAAATTTTGTTTCAACTTAAAGTGGAAAACTTAAACTTTCAGTTGTAAAAAATGTATTTTTAACAAAAGAAGAAACGACTTTTCAACAAAGTAGTTTAATTTTGAACCACAAAGATGAACTATTATCCCAATAAAAGAATTTTTAACTAAGTACTACAATTTTCAATTACGAAACTACAACTTTCAACACAACAGTTAAATTTTCAACCAAGCAGATGAATTTTCAACTAAGACAGATATATCCTGAAGCCAAAAAGAGGAATTTTCAACAAAGTAGTTCAATTTTCAACCAAGCAATATTTCAGTTAAATTTTCATCGTCAGGTGTAAGGAACTGAAGAGGAAATAAATAGAAATATGGCAAATGAATTACTAACAAGAATTAAACTTTTTTTAACTGGCCATTAATATATTAGGCCTATAAATTAATTAAATCTCTTTCATATCATATCTTGTAACTCTTGGTCGTACTTGCATTTTTTCCCGTCCACACAATATAATAGGAAACTCTTCCGCATCTCGCATCCCCCACTACCATCGTTCCGCGTCGTGCTAAGACGCAGCCCGCCACCATTAAATCGAATCCCAGCGCGTCGTTCCAAGCACAACACCCCTCGAGCTCTCCAACCCCCCGTAACACGAGGTTACACGGAAGAAGCCGACCGCACTCGAGTCCGCTATCTCAAATCTCCACTACCAACGCCATTCGCCCCGACCCCCGTCTGCTTTTTTTCAACGCAACCCCACCCCCCTTGATCGCATCTGAGGTAAAGGAGGGGGGAGGACTGCAACCCTAGGCCCCCTGGTATGATCAGGTCTGCTCGGCTTCTATTTTTTCCTATTACTTGTCGGTGATACGCCAGTTTCGAAATTCATGCAGGATTTAAAAAAATATCATTGTGTTAGAAGAAAAGGTGCACACCCTGTGAAACGAGCTTCAAGTAGAAACGAATGAGCGAGAGTAGCGAGATTGTATGCATCATAAGAGGGGGAGGTGTGAGACTCGAGCGGGAAAAGTCGCACTAAGGTGTTGTAGAATTTCTACGTTTAATAAACAATTCAATATTTGTTCCTAAATGTATTTACGAGTTTGTTTAAAGGAACTGATTCCTTCCCTTTGTGCTCGTGTGTGCCTTAAACGAGAAAAATTTATTTTGAGACTGATCGTGTATCAGCTTTTGTGGTGCCCGAGACTTAGTGCGACACAGAAACATAACTGTTGCAGAATATTGCCTTTCATGGAACGAGTCCTGAAGACACTTACGTTTTCTGAAAACTTTGACAACGAGAGCTACGACGCTTGAGAAGGACGAACAACGGTCCGAGGACCCAAGCTGTCGTTCGCAAATTCCGCCGAGGCACATGGAACGAGATTCTCTGCTACGAAATTGAACTGCAGTGAAACCAAGCCAAACCTGCGGGAAAGGGATTGAGGATTGCGGAGCATCGCCAATTCCGAAGAAGCAGAAAGAAGAAAATTGCAGCGCCATCGTGATCAACGCATTGGCAGCCATCATGAATCCGGGCGGAGCGGGACGAGTGGAACAGATCGACGAATGCGAACAATTCCAACGCAGTTTGAGCAATCGTGAAGTTCAAGGGAGGCGACGAGGAGGTCGTTCAACTCCATTTAAAGGTAATCGATCCGCGCAAGCTAATTATAGTAATTCTCATCAATCTTTTGTAAGTGAGTCTTCGCGAGTTAATGCTTTTGAGAATTCGAGATATGACGAGACAGGTAGCCAATATGGCGCCGACGGGACATTAGTAAATAGAACCTCCTGGAACCCAAAGCAAAATGCAAACGATGTGCGTAATGTTGCAGGAAATGTAATGGGTGAAGGTTTATTTAATGTAAAGCATAGGGATAATAACGTAGTAACGAATAATTTAAATAGTGCCAGGCAACAATTAGATCCGAAAAATCTACCACCTGGTTATGCACCTTCCGTACAGGGGCCGCCAGTTTTTAATGCATATCCACCGTCGTGAAGTAGTCCCGCGAACTACGACCAAGCTCTTGCGCTAATGCATCAGGTCATACAACAAAATATGACGCTGACGCAACAACTTGCTCAAAATCAGGGTCAGCAACGCGAATTTCATATTATGCCTGATTTTTCTAAAACGATTGAAAGTTTCAATGGGGAAAAAAGTCCTCAGGAGGCGAAAATGTGGCTTGAGCAAGTTGAGACTGCAGCTTGCGTAAATAAATGGCCGGAATCATTTTTAATTCAAACAGTAAAATGCAGACTGACCGAGGCTGCACGCGATTGGTTTTTGAGTCACCAGAAGGATCTTACGAGTTGGGGGTTACTCCGAGATGCATTTTGCAAAACCTTTATACGCGAAATTGATTTAGTAGAAGCATTTATCAAGATGCAAAACCGAGTTTAAAACCCGAGCGAGACTTTAGCTTCGTACTTTCAAAATAAAACTAAACTTTGCAAAAACCTACCTCTAAATTCTACCCAAGTTAAAGAACAACTATTGTCAGGATTAAAATCACGCGAATTGATGATAAGTGCATCAGCCGCGCCTCACAGAGATGAAAACGAACTTCTAGCGGATCTCGAGAGATTGGACAGAACGGTCAAGAATTTTTACAAAAACAATTCGCGTAATGATAAAAGAGGAAATTTAAAAACGGGAATTAGTAATGCGAAAAACGAGAATAATAATGTAAAAGTAGATTATAAAAAATTATATATTGGTGGAATTGACATACTTCAGACCAATAAAAAGGTAGATTTGATGTTGATAACCTTTATTCAGCTGCCGACGTTTCGAAAACAAATTTGTTTTCCTCATCAGGACAAAGTCAAATTAAAAAATCCAAAGTTCATCATAAACATCATTGATTATGGATTTCTCCTTCTCTTCATCTCTATAAATATATATAATAATATTAGTTTAAAGTAATATCATTTAAATTGAAAAAAATTAAATTAGATTCAAAACATTTTGTAGGTTAGAAATTGTAATTATAAATTTTACCTTATAGTTCTTCATATTTTACTTGAAATTTTTATTCATTCAATTGTAGACTTCAATTTAATTTACAAATACTGTTTAAATTATTGTTATTCAAGCTTTAAGTTTTGTAAACTTAGTTATGAAGTCAGAGACTTCATAACTTTTTCGCTCCATTTTTGCGAAGAGTAATATAGAGAAAGAGAGGAAGAGAAATCTTAACAAGGATAGACTTAGCATAGACGTGTCATCGATTTATATCATAAGGTACTATAGTTTCTATTTAATTCTAATTACTATAATAAAAAAAATTGACATAGTTGTAAAATTAAATATTATTAATAACCTTATACATTGTTTTGAAATTCAAAATATTACTATTACTAATTAGTTGAAAATGTGAACCTATATAAAAATAAAAAAATTTCTTTATTTAAAAAAAATTTTTTTATTTGGATAAAAATATAAAATTCATCAATTTAGAATTTTGAAAGAATTCAATTTATCATTCATTTTAAATTAGAGAATCCAAAATTATATTATATATTGGACTATAATTATTAAGATCTGATATTATATTCAAACAATTATTACTATTTTTCTTTATAAAAAACATTTCGGCTATTAATCTTTTGAATTCATTAGGTTCGTGATGTAAAACTAAAACATTATCCCAATCAATCAAATGTCCTGTTTCAACTTGATGTTTTGCTATGACTTTATGGTTTTTTGGATTTTGTCTAAAATTATCATGATGTTCTTTTATTCTTGTAGCAAGTAATCTACTAGTTTGACCTACATAACACTTTTCACAATTTAAACATTGAATTTTATATACTACATCAGTAAGTTGTAAATTATCTAATAAATCTTTTCCTAATTTTATGAATTTATCAAGTTTAGAGTCAATTCTAAAATTTGCTTTAATATTAAAATCATTTAAAATTCTTTTAATTTCAAAAGATAACTTACCATGAAAAGAAATTGATACTATTGGTTTAAAAATTGAATTTCTAACTATATTAGTATTATTTTGGTTGGATAAAGAATTTGTAATTGATTTAATTTTATTGTTAACATGTATTTGAACAAATTCTGTTGGGTAATTATTTAAATATAAATTTTGTTTAATAAATTCAATATTTGAACTGTGAAATGATTTATCTGATAATTTTAAAGCTGTATCTATAAGATTTTTTACTATTGAAATTTTATGCTGTATTGGATGGTTTGAAAGAAAATTTAAATATCTACCAGAATAAGTATTTTTACGAAACCAGTCAGTGATGATATTGCCTGAATCAGTTTTTATAACTTTAATATTCAAAAAAGAAATAGAATTATTACTTTCTATTTCATGTGTAAATTTAAGCCTTGGATGATAAGAATTAAATTGATTTATAACGTAACGTAGTTTATCTTTAGGTAATATAATGAAAGTATCATCAACGTATCTAAAATAAGTGTGTAAAGTAAAATTTAAATTTTTTATTACATGTGATTCTAGATCTTGCATAACTAAATCAGCTAAAGTTGGAGAAATAGGAGAACCCATAGGTGTTCCAAAAATTTGTCTGTAAAAATTGTTATTAAATTTAAAAACTGTTTGTTCCATTAAAAATTTTATTCCTTCTTCAAATTTTTCTATAGGTAAATCTGTATAGTTTTTTATATAAATCCATCTACTTAAAATACTATTAATAACTAAATCAATTGGCACATTTGTGAATAATGAAGAAACATCTAAAGAAACCATGATATGATCAGATGGAATTGTTTTATTAATAATTTTATTTTTAAATTCAAAAGAATTTTTTACTTGATATTTTGGTACTATTAATGCTTTTTTAAGAATGTTATTAAAAATATTAGCCATTTTATAAGTAGGTGAGTTTATTAATGAAACTACAGGTCGAAGTGGGCAATTATGTTTATGAACTTTAGGTAACCCATATATTCTAGGAATGTTATTATCATGAACTAAAATATCTTTTCGTAATAATTCTTCACCTAAATATCCATCAATTCTCCAAGAATTTAACAATTTAAATGTCTTATTTTTTAATTCTTTTTCAGGGTTCTCATTTAATTTTTCATAAGTTTTTGTGTCATTTAATAATTCTTGCATTTTTTTATTATAAGATTCTTTTTTTAGTATTACTGTAATGTTACTTTTATCAGCATGAGTTATCAATAATTGTTTA
>CAKNXH010059302.1:131013-178215 GCA_932178445.1 Andricus quercusramuli | reverse complement strand
TTTTTCTAAGATAGCTGCGCCGCTATCTAGTCTTACGCGTAAGAATTTGAGTTTTAAATGTACTAAGTCCCAAGAAGACGCGTTTCGCAAATTAAAACGGTTACTAACTACAAAGCCGATTGTACGAGTTCATGCACCGAGGGCAGAAATAACCGAATTGCACACTGACGCCTGCTCCTTGGGACTCGGAGCTATGCTCCTACAGGGAGATAATAAGCATGACTTGAGATTGGTCTACGCAATTAGCCAAAGAACTCTGGACATCGAGTCACGTTATCCCTCGAGTAAACTTGAACTTCTCGCAGTAGTGTGGGCATGCGAGAGATTGCGCACATTTCTGATCCCATTAAAATTTACAGTGGTAACCGACTGCCAAGCATTAGTTTTCTTGAATACACTAAAGACTAGGTACCCTCAAGTTTCGCAATGGGCCTATACGTTGAGCGATTATGATTTCACGATTCGTCACCGAAAAGGAGATCAAATGAAGCACGCGGACGCGTTTTCCCGAGCTCCTATATTCGAAGAAAACGTACAGGATTCTGAAAAGACTAGAGCAGACGAGATTCTATTACATCAGAGATCAGACGAAAGATTAAAGAGAATAATTCAAATAATCGAGAAACCGGACGAAGAGAAATCTAAAGACGAACGTGGCGCGATACGTGATTACCGACTAGAGGGAGGACTACTATACCAAGTAGTAACACGCGACAATAGGGACATTCTATTATATTTAATTCCAGCATCCATGCGAAAAGCATTGACGATTCGCTATCACGATTTAGCAAGTCACCTAGGCATTGACAAAGAGTTAGGGAAAATGCGTCGTTATTATTACTTTCCTAACATGCGTGGTTATGTTAAAGAGCATATAGCTAGCTGTCTGCCTTGTATGATCAACAAAAAGCCGAGAGGTCGTCAACAACTTGACTAAGTACGTTGTTTTAGAAGCCACAAAAACCACGGAAACATCGGTCACAATCAAAAGATTTGATAAAGTGGTTGAACAATTCGGCGCGCCGAATCGAGTAATATGCGATAGGGGAACGAGTTTCACTTCTGAAAAATTCCGCGATTATTGTGACAAACATGGAATTAAGTAAACATTCAATTCAAGCAGGCATCCTCAAGCTAACGGGCAGGTTGAGCGCGTAAATCAGTCGATCTTGGCTCCACTACGAGCCGGAGCCTGGGAAAAGAACGAATCTGATTGGGATAATACTCTAAAATAAATTGCGCGAGATACAAATTCGTAAAATAATAAAACAACGGGAAAAGCGCCCTACGAGGCACTTTACGGATATTTACCCCGTTTCGAAGAAGGAGTTACGAGAGAACTAACCGAAAACTGCGAAATCTACCGAGATCCAAGAAAAATCCGCGAAGAAATAGTTGAAGAAATCGAGAAAGCTCAAAAAGAATACAAAGAAAGATATGATGAACATAGAAAGACTGGGGTAAAATATGAAATAGGTGATATCGTTTATGTAAGTGTGAATCCAACGTCTACGAGAGAAAGTACAAAGTTACAGTCTCGTTATCGAGGTCCTTACGTAGTTATCCGACAAATCCCGGGTCACACATACGAGATTCAACCAATTGTGGAGCGTCGAAGATTAAATCATCCGTTAACAGCTCATGTGAGCCAACTGAAAATCTGGCGAGGTTCTACAATGGATGATATAGGTATAGATGATATCGGAAGCGATTCTAAAGATCAGACGGAAAGTCCAGTAACCGAGAACTGGTACGATCCTGAAGGGCACGAAAATTTAAACGATAGTTCGGTAATTACGAAAACAAATGAGGCCTTACCTAAGCGAAAACCTACTTATCTACGAGGTTACATGTAATAAAAGTAACCCAGGGTGTAACTAAAGTTTTGTTATGTTAGCTAAGTATTGCGAATAGCTATAAGACAATTATCGAGACGTTAATGTAAGAATCAAAACTTCCATAGATTGTATTTTTTTCTGTTTGAGTCAGAAGATTTTAATAATAAGTTAAAAAGGAAAACAAAGTTGTTCAGAGATTATAATTGTAACCGCCGAGAAATAAGATTATTATAAGTTGATTGTATTACGAGTAAAACGCTCAACTGTCACGCTTATTCAATTGTTAAAGAAAATGAGTGAGAGCTTGAGGACAAGTTCAATTAAGTTTGGCCGAATGTTAGAAGAAAAGGGGCACACCCTGTGAAACGAGCTTTAAGTAGAAACGAATGAGCGAGAGTAGCGAGTGTGTATGCATCATAAGAGGGGGAGCGAGAAAAGCGAGGATTAGCGTCTGATACTCGAGCGGGAAAAGTCGCACTAATGTGTTGTAGAATTTCTACGTTTAATAAACGATTCAATATTCGTTCCTAAATGTACTTACGAGTTTGTTTGAAGGAACTGAGTCTGCCCTGTAATTGCTAAGTTTCCTCTTATTGAGATTCGAGATTTGAGAACAAAGACTAAAAGTTCAGTGTCTTCTAATAATTGTAAATATTATTATTATTAAATGAAAATAGGAATAATTGCAATAAAAAAAAAAATTAACAAGTTTTTGATACAATTTGAGATCTATAATAGTAGAAAAGGCGATAACAATACGATAGCATTACATATCAATTGCTTAAACATTATATAACCAATTGATGAACATTATTATGAATTAATCGATACGTATTGATGCATTAAACTCTTACATATATTGATTTGATTACACGCTTGTCCCTTGAAGTATAGATATAACAAAAAAATACAAAATGGTAACTTTTATATTTAAATACCTACCTCCGTTGATTATTATTAAAAATCATACAAAAATAAAAGAAAATTATTTAAATGAACTTAATTTGCTTAAATTGATTAAAGTAGTGATGCATGTCGATCATTTTTAAATTTTTCAAAAATCTCATCAGATTAAATTAAAAACTTGAACATCATACTCATCACATCGAGAAGAACGATCACTCAGTCGAGATGATCGCCTCGTCTCGATCGACTTTTTTCATTGCATATTCTTGATCCCCATTACATTTCAGTTCCATCCAACTATGTTTCAAGCAAATCTCGATTTTGTCCAAAAATGATCGATATGCATCACTAGATTAAAGTGTCGAGTTACATAGAAATGCCGAATGAATAATAAGGTCGATATTTTAATCAATTGAAGCGAATGTAGTCGATTTGAATTTATGTATTCTATTTCTTATGATTTTCAATAATAAAATAGTCTAGCGTAGTCACTTATATTATTGTAGCGATACAGTATAGTTTTAGTAAGCTTTTATATAATAAATTACATAAAAGTAATACAATTTCTTTTGAAAGCCCGGGGCACAGTGAAGATATAAGATTTTTATTTAAATGTCATCAGAACTTTGTAATTTGAATAAAGAGACAACTTTTGCACCTCTCGAAATCGGTAGGGGGTTGAACATTGTCTTTTACTTTTGGAATCAAAAAGTTCTAATTACATTTCAACAAAAATTTGATATCTTCACGGTGCCCTGGTCTTTTGATTATGTGTTTACAAACTAAGCATTATTTTAAATTGAACTTTGCTTTGTTTGCTCTTTCTTGTAACTTTCAACAGAAAGAGATGACGAGATGGAGGGAGGGACAGAGTTCCATAAATATAACGGAAACTCTTTGAAGCCTCTAGATCTCGTAAATAATAATAAATCATCCCAGGTTCTTTGGGACTTTTAGGTATAGCTAGTCTGTTGATACAGACAGCTATCCTTATTTAAGAGAGAGAGTGGTGTCTATTTCAATGCCCTAAAATTGATGCAGGTATAGGCTGAATGGCAAAAGACCAGAAAAAGACCAAACGTGGTTTGAAACTGGTCTTAATGTGATCTTAAGTTGGTCTTTCTTTTCACGAGGGAAATGCTTTAGAACATCGAAGGACGCGGCGTTATGGCGAGATTTTTGAGGTTATATTTAACCTAAGGTAATACAATATATTTTGACAAGTGAATCAGTGAACGTGTTTTTTCCTGATTGGAAATTCTGCTCTATTAAAAGAAAAAAAATGGACCGTCTTCTCCCCCGCAGCTAATGACCTATTATTTTCAGAAGAAAACGGTCTTTCAACGGCTGCTGAAGTCATGTCGATTCTGTAAGTCTCCTATTCTATATGTATATCTCATTTTCCTGCATTCTTTACAGAATCGCATGGAAAGTATTTCTTTGATAGTTTCTATTTATTTAATTAGTTTATTGTTGTAATGTTTTTAATTAATTATACTAATTAGGATATATCTATCCAGCTTTGCTTTCCCTTTATTTATTCTGTTACTTTCAGCTCTTAGGAGTGTTCTCTATTTTTAAAATATGTAATTGGTTTAAAAGTAAAAGAATTTTTCTTTATCTGCTATAAAACCATTTTCTTTCGGACGACAGATTTTTTAGGTTTGTGGATTATTTATTTGTCGTTTCAGTTCTTACATAAAAATTTAATTTTAATATTGTAAAGCGCCAACATTGTATAACATTCGTTTTAAGTTTTATAAATAAAAATGAAACTCCAAGACTTTAAGTTATATTACAATTTTAAGTTGAGTTTACTGATGCCTGGATATTAATATAATAAGTTTATTTTTTTGTTTTTATAATTATAAGATAATTGATTCTATGTTACAGATGCGATGGAAAAAATGAGTGCCCAGGTCGGATGAGCAGAATTGTACAAGAAAGATATGCGAACAAGGTAACTCAATTCTTCAAATATACTGTCAACTTTTAAGTTAAATTCATTCAGTTTAACAATTTTCGTTCATTCTTTGGATTCCTTTGAATGCACTAGAATTCTATTGGCTTTTTTCAAATTTACTTGATTTTTTTAAATTCTACTGAATTTGATTAAAGTTTTTTTAATTTTTTCCTCACTTTTGAATTCAATTCAACTCTTCCAATTAATTTGGATTACCTTTTGAATTCATTTTAATTCTTATTATTTTTTGCGAATTCAATTTCTTAAAATCTTTTTGAATTCTTTGAATTGTCCTGAATTTACTTGAATTTCATCGAATTCATTTAAATTCTGCTGAATTCTATTGAATTTTTGTTAATTCTTTAAATTCTTTTGAAATTTTTTAAAAATTCAAGGTAATTCTTTTGATTCATTCGAATTTTTTGAACAATTAAGATTTTTTTTTAATCTACTTGCATTCTTTCGAATTCCTTTGAACTCTCCCAAATTTATTTGGACTCTACTGAATTCAATTTAAATTTGGTTATTTGTTTGGATCTCATCGAATTATTGCAACAATTTTGATTCTTTGCGCATTCGCTTGAATTTTTTGATCCTTTTGAATTATTTGAATTCTCCTGAATTTACTCGAATTCCGCCGAATTTATTTCAGCTCTGCTCAATGTAATTGAATTTTTTTTAGTTCTTTGCATTCTTTTGAATTCACCTAGGACAATTATCTGAGGGGGAAAAATCTGTGGGTATGCATCCGATAAAAGTAAAAAAATGACAAATTTGAAATAAATTTTTTTGCTCAATTTAGAATATTTTGAAAATGTTTAAAAAAAAAGTTTTTGGCTTAAGTTATATGCACATTTTTTTAGGAAAATAGTTGAATATTTCGAATCTGAAATTTCTTCAGTTTCAATCGAAGAAACGCGTTCTTTTTTTGTTTCATAGGAAAAATTTGTTTCAGATTCCAAGCCACACATTTTTCCCCTTAGGTCGAACGATTCAATTAATTTCATAATTTTTACTTTGACCCATTAAATCTCCCTCTTATTTTCAGTGCATCCTTTTTTCTAAAAAGAAGTACACATTTTTCAGCGCCAACTTTTTATTTTTAAGTAATTTACAATAATACCAAAATAAAATTAATGAATCTAAGGAGAAAGTATAGCGTTCAAGTTTCGAAAACGTATTTTTTTGAAATTATTATTGGAAATGTACAATAAATGTGAATTCTGTCAAAGTAATTCAACTGGTGTCCTTTAAGAGATTTAATAATTAATTATTATTATGAAATTCTTTTTCTAAAATATCGAGTTTTTAAAATAAACTTAATGTTGTATTTTCCAAATTAAGAAATGTAGATTTTTTATTTCTTTAGGATTAGCGATTAATTCTTAATTAGTTATTGAAGAGTGATAGGAAAACCATTATAAACATAATTTATTTTTTACCAGGTGAATTTTACATTAACTACGTTATAAACATGTGTATTTAAAATTAAACTGTCATAACGAAAGAGTAAAGATATTTTTTTGTATGAAATGTTTGAAATGTTCTGAAATCTTTTGAGATATTTGAAATCTATTGAAATCTTCTGGAATCTATAAGTCTTTCTGAATATATAAACATATGATATATCAATGTGATATATCAATATGATATATCAATATGATATAATAATATATACAATTATATAATATAAAATATATATTAAATATATTTATTATTCACAATTATTATTTTTAAATATTTTGAAATCTGCGAAATCTTGACATCTTTTGAAATCTTTGTGAATTTATTTGAAATTTTTTAAGTCATTGAAATCTTCTTGAAACTCTGTGAAATGTTTGTCAAATCTTGTGAAATGATTCACAATCTTTTGACATCTTTGCGAGTATCTTTCAATTCTTTGCAAAATCTTGGGAACCGTTCGGAATTTTTAGAATCTTTGTAAAACCTTTGAAATCATTGTGAAATCTTATAAAATCTTTTGAAATCAATTAAATCTTTTTAAAATGATTGTTTTTTAATGATGCTGTCATCGACTATCTCTAATTATATTTTCTTGTGTTTCAGCGTATTTCTCATGGACCTAAGAGAATTTATACAAGGCAAGATAACTAGTTTTAAATATTAAAATTCTGCCAAAGAAGGTGCAAATGTCTGAAACGGACAAAAATTAATGCAAAATTTGTTTGAAAAAGTAAACAGAATATAGTAGCTTTAGACAGTACGTTAGATTTCACCGTGAACCCAGGGTACAGCTTGGCTCCTATTCTTGTACACAGAACGAATGCAGTTTTTATACACGAGACTTGAAACTTCTAAACATTCATTTATACAGGCATGTTGACAGTCCCCACAAAGGTGTATTATACTCATTGCCAAATTGTTCAATACCAAATAAAAAATTTGACACTGCCAAAATGGGGTAAAAAGTAATAATGATCCCTTTAACGTTCCTTCGGATGATCATATTGATGGTCATAATAAAGTTTGTGCTAATCGAAATATACATGTGCCACAAGGCGGTGTTACGCTAAGCGATACTAATCCTGTCCCAAATGCTTCGAAATCTTCAGATGCGGAAAATCTAGCTAAATTATACCTTTGTTTGAGTACTAAAAACTTTGCTATTGAATCAGTTTTACAACCAATTATAGCAGGCCGAACCAAGATTTTTGAGAAGTGCACAGATAGTTTCATTTCTGAAAGCAACGACGATAATAACTTTTCACACGATCAGAAAGGGAAGACTTTAAGGATATTTGAGAATAATTTTCATAGCATTAATGAAGCACATTACAGTAAATACGGTTTTCTACGAACAACTCATACTGGGAAGGAGTACTATCGCAAGAAATTGAATGAGCTTGCACCAGAATAAGTCAATTTTGAAGTTCCTGAGCATGAGAGTGAATGCCACTATCATTATGTTCCGATCTTGGATACGCTGAAGCAATTGCTTGAAAATGACAATATTCGTTATTTTTGTGAACATCCTAAAGCTGTCACTCATTACAATGGATTTTTTTATTTCACGAGTGGAAATGTTTTTAAGAATAATGATTTCTATGTAGTATATAGAAACGGTTTGAAGATTATCTTATACCAAGATGCATTTGAGGTTTGCAATCCAATCCGACCCTCGAAAGGTAAATTCGAAATTATTGCTGTGTACATAATATTAGATAAGATCAAAAACTAAGATCAAAAACGAATAACGCACATCTTCTTTTGTTGTGTTTAGAGAAATATGTAACTAGATTTGGTTGGAATGTTTTTCTTGAAAGACTTATTCAAGATTTGAACATATTGGCAAATGATGGAATTACCCTTTCATTCTCAGAACGAACGGCAACATTTAAAGGAACGGTAGTCTTAATGTTGAGAGATAATTAAGGAAGCCATCAGATAGGAGGTCTAACTTAAAACTTCATTAAGTCAATTTACTGTTGCCGTTTTTGCGAAATAGTTCGTTCTCAATTAAAGGCAAACGATTATTCGGAATTGAGAACCATCGATAGTTATAATACATGCATCCTTCAGGCGCAGCGTACTGGTAAGATGCTTAAAGGAATTGAGAAGAATTCAACACTTGATAACATGAAATCTTATCATGTTTGCCACCCAGGTTTACCGCCGTGCTTAGCACATGATTTATTTGAAGGTTTATACAGAAGGACGTCCTGTATCTCATAAAGTACTTCATTAACAAACGCAGGTTTCGGTTTGGTTTCCTAAATTATAGACTTGCGAACGTAAGGCTATGAACTGACTGTTCATCAACGAATTGTATACCAGTCATTAAAGAAACATACAAAAAATTATGCGGCGCAGCAAGTCAAATTAAGCGCATAGTTCATGTACTTCCAGTTGCGATATACGACGTAATACGAGATGCTGATGATCCATTTTGGCGAATGATTCTGCGTTTACGAGATATTTGTGAATTTGTTTGCGCTCCAGCTCTCGTTGCTTCAAAACAAGATAGAAGATTATTTACAATTGAAAATAAATTGGTTTCCAAACAAACCCTTGTCACCACAGCATCACTAATTGTGTCACTATCCATCTCTCATTGGCGAAATGGGGCCGTTACATCATCTGCGAACTACTAAGTTAGAAAGCAAGCACAAACCTATGAAAAGCACAATCAAACACTGTCAAAATTTAAAAAATGTCTTGAAAGCTCTCTCAGAAAAGCATCAAGGTATGCAGCGTTCAAACGAAAATAATTATTTAATGCTGGTAGAGATATCTGTTGATTCGAAATACAATTCAGAGAATTATGGTGAGGAAGTTAATGGTGGTATAAAGCTTACTTTGAAGAAGAAATTATAAGTAACGTACGCGTTTCCGGAAAAGTGAATTTTATGGGTATTGATTACGCGAAGAATATGAGTGTTTGTGTCGGGAAAAGCGAAGCTGGTAATTTTGTGATGTGTCGCATCGAGCTCCTTTTAATGAACGCAGATTACACAAAACTGTTTTTCTTAGGTCACATAAGTGATATAATTCCTTATTATGAATTTACGAAAGATCGCGAATTAATGAAAACTTGCAACAAAAGCTGACTATGTTTCCACATTCCTCCTTGCTGTCTCCCGATCCTTTTCCCGAAGTTATTCTCAGATCATCATCCATATACTTGCCGAAATACGCGCCTTTTGATCCTGGCTTATAAGCAACGCAAGTGTAAGTTATGCGAGATGAATTTCGTTTATGTTGTTTAAGAAAGTTTTCTTTTCAACATTTTTATTCAGTTCAAAGAGAGGAAATTTTTTAACAAAATTTCCTGAATTGGCACATGAAATTATAATTTTTCTTATCTTCAGAATTTCTATGGTTCCAATTTAAAATTTTGGAATTTCAAAAGTTTTGAGATTAAAATGTTAAGTTTAGAAAATTCTCAAGTTTGCAATTGCTGAGTTTTGATTATAATGTTTATAACTTTAATTTCTTTCAGATGTCGCGGTTATTTAAAGTCTGGTCCTGCAACAGGGATAAGAAGATTCCTGTTATCCTACAGAATGTTACGATTGCTGAGATAATTTTAAAGTCCAACATGAAAATGAATATCACGGGCACAAGATTGGTACTCGAGAGTGATGCAACTCTGCCCAATGCCGAAGGCCTAATCAATGCACAATTGGACGCCAATCGCGTGGAGTTCCTGGTTCCAAATCCACTTGCAGGACAACAGAATGCACCTGCGATCGACATTATGCATCCAGAACCTTCAGTTTTAGCACGGACCTATCTAACAGAACTCGCAATCAGCTGAAACATCGAGTAATTAAACGAATGTGCGGCATTTCTACCTCAATCAACATAGGTACTTTGAGATAAGTTGCAAAAAATATTGTGAAAATTTACCCAAATACTCTCGAAGATAGAATTCGTGGGAAACGATAAGGCATGAGCTTCATCACTTTCTTAGATGCTTCAAAGGAACACAATTACTACTTAAATAGACCAGAAAGTCAGCGACCTCCTTCAAATAGTAGAAGAACATCTGCAACCATTTCAAAGCTTATTATATAATCCAGAGCGGGTACAGCGAATTGGCAACCAGACATTTTTCCGGAGGGAGAAACCAAGGTCACCTTGGAAGAAAAAAGAAACGATCTGAGGGATATTTTCTTATTTTTAGTAGTTGGGAAACCAGCTAATGTGGTTCAGAACCAAGAGATAATGACAAAACTTCAATTTACGTTTAAACTTCAACGAGAATTCTTCAATAACTTTGATGAGCCACCTTCAACTGAAGACCTCAACGATTACGAAGTACTGAAAATAATTTTCAATCACTTCAATGAAGAAACGAAACATTTCCTTCTTGAAATACCTGTAAGCTTTCGTTGAGCTTTCGTGGAAGGATCTTGAATGTCCGCAGAAAGGTCCTTTCATTTCGAGAGAAGGTGAGACCATAAATTACTATTTAATACGTATATAAAAAATTACACTTTGCTCCCTCAAACTTAAATAACCGTATTCATTTTAGCTCATGACAACGGTTGGATTGATCATCTTATTTTTGATTGCACAAACTTCGATTCCTGTAGTATCATCCTCGACGCTTTAAAATGGGTCTTCGCAACACACTTCGTTTGAAATAGGCGTTATCCTAGAGGATACGCTCATACATTACAATTTCTTCAGGAAGTCATCATGCAATTGGGTGTAGAAGATGGTTGCAAAGCACCAAATGTCAGAAAGGCCAGGAGAAGGGTTGACACATTATTCAAAAAATTGTATGAGATAATAATTCTCCAGACTGTTGAGGATATTGCCTAATTTATAACGATTTCTGTGATTTAAATTCTTTTTACGATTCAACTCTTTGCGATTTTATGTTTGAGTAACACTTTCATAGATTAAACTTTATAAACTTTAAACAAAAATGTTGATGCCAACAAAGTAATGTGGAACCTACGTCGTTCAAAAAATAACATTATATTTAATTTAGAAAAGAATGTAATATTTGTTACAGGAAATTAAAGTCATACTAACCTGATTATAATAATTTAAAAAATACTAGACACGTTTCAATTCACTTGAATTCTACGTTTGACTAACAAGGGGACCTTCAGGTATGCTTTTTTTTTGTTTGAATTGATACTCTCCTTAATGAAAGGTATGTAACAAAGCTTTTGTGAGAAAAATCTAGAAGACGCAATTTTAACCCATTTTCGAGAAAAATGCATTTTAAAAATTACGAACGGATGGCCATCGAGCCAGTGTTACAGTATTTTGAACCGTCGGTAGCTCCATGGTAGAGCGCTGGGCTGATAGCCGCTATGCCGCGCGTTTAATTCTCGCTATCCGCAGTTAAATTATTTTTTTTTACTTATCAAAATGCTTATTTAGTCAATTTTTTAATAACATTTAATGAAATTATACCATTTAATGACTATTTAATACTAATTTTCAATAAAAACTCTGTATATCGTATTTTTATTAACACTCGTTTGGAAAACTGTTCATTTAATTAAATTCTTTATTCTTTGATAGTTTCTAGTATTTAAATTTTTAAATTAAGTAGGAACAAAATGCTTCAAATCAAAATTTCAATAATAGATGCAGTGACGCATTTAATAGATTCCTACTTTAATTTAAAAACATGAATACTAGAAACTATTGAGGAATAAAGAGTTTTAATAGTATGCACAATTGTCCAAACAAGTGATAATAGAAATACGATAAACAGAGTTTTTGTTGAAAATAAGGAATGAATAATCATTAAATGGTATAATTTTATTAAATGTTATTCAGAAATGGAATGAAAAAGAATTTTGATGAATGAAAAAAGACAAAAAAGTAAGGTTAGCGAGAATCGAACGCGCAACCTAGCGGCTATCAGCCGAGCGCTCTACCAGGGAGGTACCGATGCTTCAAAATACTTTTACACCGTCTCAAGGAGACGGTGTCAAAATTGCATAGTCTTGATTTTTCTCAGAAAAACCTCTCGTACGTACCTTTCATTGAGAAAAGTATCAATTCAAACAAAAAAAGCGTACCTAATGGTCCCCTTGTAAGCAAAGAATTTAAATCTTTTTATAAGATATTTAAGTGCTAGTTAGTTATCTACAATAATTTGGAAAAGGCTATATTCGTTTTAGATCATAAGAATTTTTAATTCTTTATACTCGATAAAGTTTAAACAACAATGTTGTTGCCAACAAGGTATTGTGGAAACTACGTCGTTCAAAAATAACATCATATTTAATTCAGAAAAGAATTTAATATTTGTTTCAGGAAATTTGAGTGATACTAAGCTGATCATAATAATCTAGAAAATACTAGACACGTTTCAATTCACTTGAATTCTATGTTTGACTGAAACAAAAAGAATTTAATTCTTTTTGTAAAAAATGCAAGTGCTAGTTAGCTGATTATAATAATCAACTTTATGAATTCATGTATATATGCATGTCTTTCACAGTCGAAACTGCGCTCCAGCAATCTGTGACGGCCATATTTTCTCCCTAGTTACCTTCACTTATCTACCTGGAGGTTGGTACTAGACCCAAGGATGACAGCTTTCTGTATCTATCTCGCAAGTACCTTGGCATATTTTTGGCACGCGGGTATGGCTTTAAGGTTACAAACCAGTGATATTTTCGCAGCCAGGGCCGAGAATTTGATCATGAATATAGTCCATTTCTCGAAATCTTGGAGAATGACGTCAGGTCTCGAGTGTGCAAAGGAGACTGCTGTCCAAAAATCGCCGCATTATGTATACTAAGGTAAGGTAAAGTATACCGTGCATTTTCTTTTCGAGCAACTGTTGGCGGGATATTTTAACCTCTGCTTTCTTTACTTCGGCTCTTAGAAGTGAGGCATCTAGATGGAGTAATGCACTTTCCTCATTTCTGATGATAAAATTCAGGCCAAGGGTCTCGGCCGCCTGCTCCGCGGTTTTGTAAAGGAACGCACCTTTGCGAATGATCTCGTATTTCCTGACCATTTTTATGAAAGGATCTCTGCCATTTGCAACGATGTAAGCTATACTTAGAAAAATTCGGTTTTGAAGACATTGGAGATTCAGAAGTCCGCGTCCGCCTTGACGGCGTGAGATGTATAATCGCGGAACGGACGAATTGATATGCAAGCTCTAATGCATGTGCATGATCTTAAGTGTGACGATATCAAGGGCCGTAAGCTCGTACTTCGTCAATTGAATCAACCCAAACGAGTAGAGAAGAACCGAGACGGCAAGCATGTTAGTAGCAGATACCTTCTTCAACGCCGACAGATTTTAAGACGAAGTCTGTCGAAGAAGATGCTTGTATCTGCTTCGGAGAGACTCCTTCACTGATGTTTTGTCCTGAATGCGGCTTTGAGGCACGCCCAGGCATATATAGGTCTCGTCAGTGCCAAGACGTCTGATAACACTTATATCTACAAGCTCAGGGTCATTGGGAACGCCAAAAATCTTTCCTTTCTTCAGAAGAATCTTGGCATACTTGTCCAATCAAAAGTCCATACCAATCTCTCCTGTGTACTCCATGACGATATTTAATGCACTCTGAAGTTTGATTTTACAAGAAGCATAGATCTTCAGGTCATCCATATAAAATACATAAGTGACCTTATGCTCACGCTGATTAGTGTCGCCACAGAGGTATCCAGGAGAATTTCGTAGTGCGAGAGATAGAGGCAAAAGTGTGATGCAAAAAAGCAAAGGGCTCATACTATCCCCTTGAAAGACGCCCCTGTGGAAGGTGACCTTGTTCGTCGTCAGACGATGACTCCTAGATGAGATGGTAAATCTAGTTTTCCAAAGAGGCATCAATCTCTCTATGCAACTCACTATATGTGGATGTACCTTCAAGCTTTCCAACAGACAGATGATAAGTCTATGAGAGGTTGAATCGAAAGCTTTCCGGTAGACAATACAGGCCATTGACAGGACGCGCTGATGGGTGGCAGCGTCTTTACAGACACACCTGTCAATTAGCAGGTTCTCTCGACAGCCTGCTACACCTTTTTTCGAGCCTCGTTGTTCGTACATCTCTCGCCATACAGGCTCAATTCGTCGAACGATCCTGTTGTTTAGGACAGCTGTAAAGATCTTATACAGTGTGTTTAAACAAGTTATTGGCCTGTAATTCTCTGGTCTGGACAAGTTTCCTTTTTTCGGTAGGAGTATAGTGCGTCCTAACACCAGCCACTGCAGAATGGGCGTCTCCGACTTTGAATATGAAGTGAATATGCGAGCCATATGTTGGTGTATAGAAGTAAACTTCTTCCACCAAAAGTTCTTGATACAATCTGGTCCAGCACCGGAAAATTTCTTCGTGCCTCTAAGTGCTTTTTTCACCTCTTCGGCAGTGACTGATGGGCACTCCTCCTAAGACTTTATGAGGCTGTCGCAAAACTCTTTGAAGCGAACGATATTGTCAGTATCTTCTTTCAACTCTAGTGTTTTCGGGATCTTGTACACCTCTCTCCAAAAAGTCTCTACCTCCTTTGGCTTGGGTGGATTTTTTACAAAAACAGGGGGATCACTTAAGAGGCGTGATGGGTCAGCAAGAAACTGTTGATTCCCCCTGTTCCATCCCTCCCTCTTCTGTATCCTCCTTCTTGCATCAGATAACAGCCTTATCTTCTCAACAATATGCTGCTTGATTGTTAGCAGCTTTGACTTGTTCAGTGTGTGATTCAAGGTCCTTAGTTCTTGGGCGAACTTTCGAACCCTTTCCGTGAACGGTCTACCAGATATTATGTAGTCAATCACACATTGAACACGGGACGCATTCTGTCTTGCCCGTCCAATTTTCTTGTTCAGTTGATGCAAGCGTCATCTGGTCTTCTGATCCATCGTCGGTTTTAGCCTTCGATTTGAATCAGCCAAAGCTCTCGCAGCACCATAAACTGAGCAATTGATGGTCTAGAGGTCGGACTCTTGCGAGATATCTCCAGGAAGGGAGGCATCCATTTCAGCCAGATATTGGGGCTTAAGAGGAACTTGCATGTTGATGTTCCTCCTTTAACTGAAATTGCGATCATCTTTCAGAAGGTGCCTGCTTTCTGCGGTTGGTCTTAATGTCGTTTCATCTTCGTCTGCAGCTTGTTCAAGCAGAGGTTGAGGAAGCGCTCCGCGTACATATCCATTTTTCCGGAGGTAGTCGGCTTGATTTCGCAAAGACTGATGCGAAACGTATTGAAGCTCTGGGTGTTTCTGGCACCACAGAGTATGCATACGCGCCATAAAGCCTCCGCGAACAGGGACAATACTGGTATCGTAGCAGTCTAGCACGTCATTCTTAAGTTGATCCGTCCACTGAATGTGGGCGTTTCGCCGGTTCGTCGTCGTGTTTCCATCTAAATTATTTTCAGCACCCCGAACTCTAGGATGATCGGCATTCTTAGCCGATCCATTGTCGGGTGCTCTGAGCGTTCGATCGTTTTGAACCGCATCTACAAAATTTTGGTAGTTTGTTGGTTTCATTGTTGTTCCCACGAGCAGCTAGGGAAAGGGTCTGTCAATCCTTGTAGAGCCCCGCGTGCAAGGATACGGCTGATACTATAAGACGTCGCCCGGTATCCCAGAGTCACCGTTAAAGACACCTCACCCAGGTGCTATGCAGCTTTCGGCACGGTTCTCACACCTTCGCATAGGGGTTATTCCTTCGGGACCATCCCTGGACAATTGTCCGCGACTGCTTGTTAATTATTGTAACTATATTCAGCAGAAACCCTTCGTACGGGGACCCTCTATCCGCAACCCGCGGATGCGTTCGGTGGCTTTGTCATAAGCCCTTCGGTTCTATTCCAAGGGAATCGAAACCGAAACCGAATATATATTTAAAAAAACAGGGTAGAAAAACACCGCAGGGTCCCACTGGGAGGAACTGCCATCTATGAAAATGACACCGGTTCCCAGTAGAACCGCGGTTAATCACACCCATAGCAACGCCTCACGACCATGATGTGGGTAGCCACAGGGCACGACTAGAGATCCTCTACGGAGAGTTGAGAAACGAACTCACACTTTTTTGATTGGCTGCGATTAAACCGAAACCAGAAGTTCTGAAAAGCGCGCGATCTTCCAATCAAATTCTGCAATAGTTTTACAATTTTAAAGAAGAAACTGAGAAAGAAGATAACATGAAACATAAACGTATAAAAATGTATGAAATCCATGAAAATATAAATGTATACAGAAAATATATACTAATTAACGCCATTAAGGGCCATTCACAAAATATGTGATACATTTTTCAGGAACATCTGCCCCCCCCCCCCCCCCCCGTGAAATTTTTTCCATTGTTCTTAATATGGAGAATGATTCTTCGTCAGACTCCCCCCCCCCCCCCTAATCCTAAATGTATCACGTATTTTGTGAATGACCCCTAACCTAAAAATTCAGTCTTTTTATTCTACTCGACAGAAATTAGATTTATATATTTTTTCGCATCAAAGCCCAATGCGAAAAAATACCTGAATCTAATTTTTATTCAGTATAATAAAAAGACAGAATTTTTATGTCAGGCATGTGGGCAATTGCCTTAAAACCACTTTATGAAAATTCAAAATTTCAACATATTCTAATATAATCCAACAATTAGACAAAAAGTTTTGAGAAAAAGGTACAGTTATTGCTTAGAGATAAATAAACAATTATTTTTCATTATTGTTTATTCTGTATTATTTTTAATAATTAATAATTAATATTAATTTTTCAATGAATATAATAATATTATGTTATAATCATATAGGAACAATTGATATTATTCTTTACTCTATATTCATTATTCTTTAATAATAATAGAATGTTCAGACAAAAATTGGAACTGATACTTGTTCAGTATATGTTATGAACTTCAAACATATATTGTTCTGCACTCTTAGTTTTCAAAGCTATAATTATTATAAACTGATGTGTTATTGAATTTGATTGAGAATCGTAGTTTTTAATAATTTTAGAAAGTAATTATCTGCTTTTACATCTAACCCAGATAGTTTTCCTAACCTATATATCCATCTAGCTTTCAATAGGCATATTGGACGTTGACGCTTATCATCAAAATTTGCCTTATGGAATTGTTTTCGAGAATTGACATTTGTTTTGTGAAAATCATGCATCGAACTGGTGTTTAGTTCCATTATCCAGTCAAATCGTCCTTGTCTTTCCCCCCTGATTGTTAAATGTACATTTTTCCCCAGCATGGCCCCACCTGCCTGCCCTTGACAATGTAAATCAGTATAGCTTACCTCTCCCTTTTTATTTCTTTAAATAAAGTGTACACGCCATTTTACCTGATCGTTCTGTTTTATTTACGGGTAAGATAGCATTATGAAGACTCTGCATTTTTTTAGAAGGCTGCCTCATCCCCTCTACCAACAACTTTAATCAAAGGGCTGAATCTGGCGCAGGCATAAAAATCCTGCCCCGTTCATTTGCTTCTTTTTTACTGTCCTTACAACCTATTGTAACGTTTAATGCCGCCATTTTCTGGGTTCGGACCTTTCCACGGTTTAAAATTTCTTCTTCACTGTACAATAATAATAATCTCTTGCTGAGACTCTGATCAGTAAAACAGTAAAAAAAAATTTCAGAACTACTTCAGTAATCAAGATAGTTTGAACGCATGCTTTGAAAAAGAGATTGGCGGTTAAAAATATGAGAATAGCTTACTAAAAATTATTTCAATGATAAATTCAACGATTGTCGGGCTGTATCATAAATTAACTGCAAACAAACTTTTAAATTTATTACTCTCTTGAAGTTATTAACTAAATGAAAATGAATTTATTCATATTCGGTAAAGGCATATTTTACTGATTATTCATGTTTTCATTATGCAAATTTACCATTTCTTGTTTACATATACAATCAGCAAAGAATTATATGCATGATAACTATATTTTTAAATAAAAAGTTGAAGTTTTGTGAGATTATATATTATAAAAGAAATATTAGAAAGTATTTCTGAATTTCAAAAAGTGATTACATGTATAAACAGTTTTAATTGCCTATTAACGCATTAATCTGTACTCGGAAATTATAATTATTTCAATAATCATTTTATTTTATGGATAGACGTTGAAACCAAGAAGAACATTTGTTTTCGACAAGTATAGCTTGATATTCGAATTGATGATATTCCAAAAATACGGGAGTAATCATTATCTGAATTTTTTCAAAAAATTGATGTATCGGATTTCGCTCCTTAACTTTCTCCTCAATTTCTAAATATCTGTAAATATTTCAAAATGGCCATGAATAGTAAATTATTCTAATGAAAAGTAATTGTTTGAAAATTTTATTTTATTTAGAATCATTTGTGTCCTGTTGTTCGGAATAATCAACAATTTAATTAGTCAGGGTTAAACTGCCACTCAAACTTCTTCCAGTATATACCTGGCTCTATTCTTCACTGGAGAATTGCACCGTAATCTCCGAGGATTTCGATGCGATGAGTTCCGATCCGAGGCGTCCTACTGTATTATAATAAATAACTCGGTTTATTAAATCCTGACTTAATAAATAATACTTCGTTTTGAGCGAAGTTGCATTTCCACGTAAACGCGTCGAGTTGAATCATACATGCAAAGAAACGTGCTGCGCGACCAAAAAAAAAACCTTAATCATTTTTCAATGATGCAGTCACGATATATCGTTCGTATGTCGACGGCTTAAAGACAGATGTCGTGAGTAAACTGGGGTCAAATTTTGTTAACTTCACACAATCGCATATGCACTGTTGAGCACTCTAAGCTTAGCGTAAGTATTAAATTAAATTTAGGGTTACCTTATTCTGTGTTATGCCAATGAATTTGGGAATGCTTTGAACTTTGATGTGCTCTTTTGTACTGTCAAAGGACCCTGGATAAAATGTATAGAGAAAATTTCATCGAAAGACTTTTCCACACATTTTGTGCGGGGTCCTTTGTGATATTAATAATTTTTCACAAATGTTTAGGAAAGTTGCCTGAATAATATTCTCAATTTTCAAAGTAATTTTCCACCAGTTTTAAGAATTCGATATTTCCATGTTAAAAGAACCTCTCTCGGGTTGTGTTTTTAAAACGACCTCTCTGGGGCCTCAGCCTTCAGCGTTGGTCGTCTAAGATAACCCGCATGCTGCTTGGGTTGGAATCTAGCGCCACGTATGCGTACTAAAACGAGGTACGAACTGAAAAAGCAGATGGGTTAGCTTAGACGGCTAACGTCAGAAAGATCGTTTTATGAGTGAAACCTGAGAAACGTTCTTTTTGACATTGAGGTAGTTAGTTTTAATACGGGCGGGAAGCCCATGGAGAACTCCCCTGGCGCTCAAGCTATAAAGCCTATTGTGCCACTTGACATTGAGGTATCTATTCGCTAATAATAATTGTTCTCTATATAATGTTCCAAAAAAATTTCCGTTTTATACCACAAAAGCGTCAGGAATTTTCCCAACCAAATCTTGGAGAAGATTTACAAATTTTTAAGTAATATTCCACAAGAGTGTTTGGGGAATTTGGCCCAAAAACTGTTTACAGTACGAGTTTTTGAAATTATCGAATTTCGATCGAGTTTCGACCTGAAATCATTCAGGCTTTCATTTCAAAATTATACAAATTTAAGACATTTTTATTTGAAATCAACTATTTTTGTTCAATTCAATCTAAAAATATTGAATTTTAAATGCTTTTAAAAGTAAAATACAATCCTAGGAAACTGAATGATTTTAGAATTATTCTAAAAAATGTAACAATTTAAAATCAGAAGTGCTTAAAACTGTGAAATTTCCGATTGGAATCGTATAGCCATTTAAAAAAAAGTTTCGAACGAACTCGTTTAATCTTACGTCATTTCATAAAATGATATTAAGTGATTAAGTAAGTTTATCTACTAAAACTAAGAATTTAAAAATTCCTGGTAAGGAAATAAATTCAATGTTATTTTCTGGTCACAAAAAAAGCTTGGGTCATTTCCTGGTTTCCTAGTGTACAAAAACTTGAATTTTGCTTCCGCACAGAGGGAGGTTTGTAATGAACTAAATTCTAAAATCTACTTTTTTGACATATTTCGATATAATTAAACCCCAGGAGCTCGAAAATACGTCATCGTGAAATTTGGGACTTTCGAATCCGATTGATATCCAGATCTGTTAGGATGTTGAGCTAGATCGGCCATTAGAAGTGGTTTTTTTCTGGTGAAGAGTTTTAAAAAAATGTACACTGTTTATATGAGGAAAACTTTTTGATGTTAAAAAAAAATCAAGAATATATTTAGTGTATTTTTTCGCGTCTTCGAAATGCATCGATCGACCTAGTGTTGAACCTTTTATGACCCACCAATACCGATTTATGAAGCTTGAAAAAATGGTTCATTCTGTTTATATGAGAATAGCTCTTCTGATATTTAAAATACAACATTATCATATCAACTGAAATTGTTTGCATCATCGAGACACATCGATTGACTTATTTTTGAACCTACTATGGCCCAACACCGATTCACGAAGTTTTCAAAAAAGCATGTGTATTCTGTTTATATGAGAAAAACTATGTCTCATATTAGAAATACTACAGTACTGTTTCTGACATGTTTGTTCGCGTCTTTCAGGCAAGTAGAATGATCTATTGACCTACCTTCTATGACCCCTTATGATCTAGCAATACCAATCTATAAATTTAACAAATATATTGCTTATCTTCATGATCTAAGGAAAACTGTTTCAATATTGGGAATACAACCGTGATATATATGATATATTTGTTCGCATCTTCGAGAGGCTTGAATTGCCCAATTAAAGAACCTTACATGACCTACCATAACCTACCAATATCATTTCTAAATTTTTTAAGAAAATTACTTAATTTGCATATAAGAGGATTTTTTTATATTGGAAATATAACAGTACTGCATTTTATGTAGTTGTTTGCGTCTTCGAGACGCGTGGATTAGTCTATTGACGGAATTTCGATGCCCATTCTTAATTAATCAATAGCGACTTAGAAAGTCAAAAAAAGAGAAAAACTTCCCTCTATGAGGAAAAAAATGTAATTGATACCTGTGAGGAAAAAAATGTATTTGACACCTGTGAGGAAGCAAATTTATGTGATACCCATGCGGATGTACAATCTTCAGAATATGAGCACAAACGAATACACTCATAGTGAATACATCCATAGTACTTCGCAGCGGTATTTTAATTGTTGCAAAAAAAACTTAACTTTATAAAATTACCTGTAACGTTCAAAAACTTTGGGAATTCAGAATCCAAAGAGTTACACATTAAATCACAAAGTTCTTTGAAACATTCTAGAGCAAAAGCAGCTGTGGGCTCATCGAAATTTCGAATGCTATCCAGATCCGATATCACATTCTTAAAGAGAAATCTGTAGAATCGATGATATTAGATATTAGATAGTATAACATATTAGATAATATAACAATGAGTTTTTAATCATTAAATTTTTTACCCGCCAATCTGAAGATAGTTCTTTGAGTATTGCTGCTTGTGTCGCTTAAGGTCGTTGCCCTTCAATGACTTTGCACTGCAAAATAAATGCAGACACGTTTGTAAGACGTAGTGATTGAACTCAGTGCGTTTGCGTAGAATTTCCGCCTGTTCTTTGGTGGCCCACGACACACCGTTTTTACTAAAAAAAAAAAATGATTAAATATAAACAATTAAATAATTTTTAATGTAAGGTGGTTTCCAAAGGCATATATCACATCTTCAACACTTGAATCTTATGGTTTATGAAATTTTAAAATAAAATCTGATAAAAAGGTCACTCCATTTTCTTTTAATATAGTCGGCTGTCTAAACATGAGAAACGATATGATGTTTTCGAAGGATTTTTTTTTGCGTTGTACGCAAATCCGGGATCAAAATTTATTCACAAATTCAAGTTTTCGAGTCAAAATCGCCCAAAATAGCTTTTCTTTTGGCAATTTTTTAATAATCGTAGGAGGATAACACATGATACATGACATCTATCAGAAAAGTCAGCAGATTAATATTCAACAACTTTGAATATATTTAGATCAAAAGACTACAAGCTTAAATGTTTTGTTGTAACGATCATAATATATGAGGAACACAAAAAAAAACTTTTTCCCTTTCAAATTTAACAATTATCTTAATTAACTTAATTTCTCACTATTTCGCATTGAATTCATAAATGCATATAATGAAACTAACCTCACGCGTTCATGATACGGAAATTTTTGTAAGAGCGACCGTGCCGCATTTATCGCTGCACCGAATTAACATTTTCTCTCCTACCAGCATCAAAGCTGCTGGTACAAAATAATAAAATGTCAATTTCCTGAGATTTCAATCTATAGCTACTGAGGATGAAGTTTTTAAAGAACCAGGTATGGTTTTACGATGCCTACAAACCATATTTCATCCGAATACTTGACGGCAGAAGGGTCCTTTATTCGCAACCAGACAAATATTACGAATTTAAAAAATATATATTTTACAATTAAAGAATGTCTGCTTAGGCCAAAAATTGGGCCAAGTATAGACCTATTGGGTGGTACTACTCACACACGAAATTTATTCATTTCGACAAATATTTATTGAAGTGAAGAGGGTAGAATGTTTGGGGATTTTGATCGAAAACCTTATTTTAAAAAATTTCTACCTTTTTTCCTGATGCGTCAAACAAAATTTTATCTGAAATATTTTCGATAGATTTTTTTACCATTCTTCAGGACAGAAAAATGTTCGAAAAAATTAAAATTTAACCATGATTTCTGAAAATCAAAAAAAAAATTCGATTTTTTTTAAATTTCGAAACATTTTATTTTTTTTGTTGAAAATAGTTTAAAAAGAAAGCTGAAATTTTTTTTCTATAGGACCCTCAATTTTCAGAATGTAATTTTAATTAGTCTATGAGTAATCGAACGATGCATGTGATGAGGGTACAATTTTTGGACAGATATCGGGCGGGCATCGTGCTATCTGCTTACTTATCATTCGATTACTCGAAGACTAATTAGAATGCCATCGTGAAAATTGCGGGTCCTATAGGAAAATACCTCAGCTTTGCTTCTAAAATATTTTCAAAAGTATAGAAATTTTCGAAATTTGAAAAAAGTCTAATTTATTTTTGTTTCTCAACAATGATGGTGAAATTTTAATTTTTTTCAAAAATTTGATTGATCTTCTAAAAAATGGCAAATAAATCTATCGAAAACATTTCATGTGAAATTTTGTTTCATGCATGAGAAAAAAGGTAGAAATGTTTGAAAATAAGGCTTTCCATCACAAGAACGAAAATTGTATCCCTATCACTTGCATCGTTTCATTTCAAAAAGAGGAATTAATTTGCCTCTCTGAAAATTAGGCGTCTTGTGGGAAAAAATCTCAGCTTTCTTTCTAAACTATTTTCAAAAAAATGAAGTGTCGAAATTTGAAAGAAAGCCAAATTTTTTTTTTAATTTTCAAAAATGATGGTGAAATTTTGATTCGTTTGAGAACTTTTTTTGACCTTCTGAAAACGGTAAAAAAATCGATCCAGAATATTTCAGATAAAATTTTGTTTGGCGCATCAGGAAAAAAGATAGAAATGTTTCAAAATAAGGCTTTCCATAAAAAGCGCAAAAATGCTAACCTTCCACTTTAATAAATATTTGTCGAAATCAATTGATTTTTTGTTGTGAGCAATACCACCCAATAGGACTAATGCTGGTCCAATTTCCGGCCCGATCAGACAACTTTTTATCCTGCGGTGGGTACACTCCAGAAATTATGCCCCATATATGGAACTATATATACCGCATATATGCTAATTGCAAAATAATTTTTTTTTAATTTCGTGATTCGGACGAGTTTACGGACAAAAGGCCCCTGCTTAAAAATGGTCGTTCATCTTGGGCCTATTTATAGCTGTACTTTATTTTAATCTATTCTAGCCAACGACCCAGGTAGATAGTTCCTGTATCAAATTCTGGTGGCTGAGCTGCGGGGGTGATAACGGACAAAAATAACTTTTGTTTTAAATTTTGAAATAGGGGATTCGAAAGTTACAAAATCAGAATCTACGAATCTATCAGATTACAAATATATAAAATTTGCCTTGATATATTCCAAATACATCCTGTTTTGTAAGTATCTCGTAAACTATACGAGATGCGTAAAAACAGATGGAATTTTCGATTCATTGTCAGGACATTACTGTACATATATAAATATATAAATAAATAAGTTGTTACTAATAAATATAAGCATGTAAATAAATAAACAAAAATTTGTAGTTTAAAAAGGTATTCGTTTTATGAAGACTTTATAACAGCCAAACCTTTTTCAAAAGGCCGTTCGTGTTTTGGAATTCTCAAGGTTGGACCGCCGTAAATTAAAACATAAAAAAGGACCCAAATCTTTTAGACATTCTCTAGAGACGAAATCATTCAAATAGAGACTGACAATTCACTGAAATTTGTATGACCCAGCCTGACATTTTCGCCTGAAATGTTCCTGAGATTTTCTTTCGGTGGGGAAGCCACAAAAATAAAGGAAAAGAATTTAGCAGACCATAAATGCTTTATTTATGTCAACAAATTGCTTTGTGTGTTGAAATAGCTACCATCAAAATGGAAGTGGGACAACATTCTTCTTTTGGTGAACTCACTCTCTGGATCGTGTGGATAACCAAGAGCGATTGAAGTAATGTGCAGCTGTGGCTGTCGTTAGAACGTTGGGCCGTATAAGTAGGAATACAAATAGTCGACTTAGGAAGAGTACGAGGTCCACCATGGAAAATCAGGTTGAATATGGATGTCAGCAAAGTAAGGAGCAAATTGAGTCGATTAGCTTAATATAAAAAGGGAAAGAGTACCATAAAGCAGACACACCGCGTGTGTTAATGTTTTAATTGCTAGCTACGCCGATACATAAGAGTAGTGCAAGAATACAGCAAAATCTAACCTTTCAGGCTGATGAAAGAAGGTTTTATTGTCGACTGCGTGAAGAAAAAAATTACAACAAACCAGAGAAACTTATGCGCTGTGCGGTTCCAACTAGAGACGTGAGGAGCAAGCAATAAGCCTGTAATTATAATAAGCCTGAACCTACTAATATCACACACTCACATACAGACGTTTCGACGATTTTAAAAAGGGCAAGTAACTGGAAAGGTTCAGATCCAGACATGCTGCAAAATTTCTAGTACAAGTACCTGGCGAGTGTGCACTCTGTGTTGGCAAGGAGGAAAGGAGGAATTTTGACCCATTGACTATCTTCCAACGATTTATAAGTGCCTTACAGTTGTAATTGAAGGGTGGGAGTACAGAAATAGATATCCAATAAAATGGGACTTTTTCAAAAGAAAAAAAAACAACTTTTTTGTAAAATCGAAATCAACAATTCCAGATGGAACAAATGTCCACGCCCGAACTGAAGTTAAGGCATGGGGATGCTGAATGCGAATAAAAAAGGTTCGATAAAAAAACTATCATTAACATTTTTTCTTTAAATTTTTATATCAAAAAATTAGATTTCGAAAAAATCCTTTTACCAAAATGTAAACTTGATTTCTTAAGAATTTTTTATGCAATACACTGATTTTCGATAAAACAGTTGGTTAGGGAGCGTTCGCATATTACGTAACATTAAAAAGGGGGAAGAGGGATCCAAGCTTTTTACGATCATGCTGAAGTTACTTACACTTATTATAGAAAAAATGCGTGGGGGAGGTAGAAATGGTAAAAAAACGTTGAATAGTATGTGAACGCTTCCTCAACAAGTTCTATGAAGCCACCCCATGAATGTAGCAAACAACGCGATACTGATACGGGTGATAAATTGAAATAACATACTTATGACATCATAGTCACTACCCGGTAAGAATGCTTGTATAGAAAAGTATTCGAAAATTTCCTCTTCAATGGTGACGTGACAATTATTGAATTCTTTTCTATACCGTTTTTGTCCTCGCGTTTTGAATCTCCATAGCAGTAGAAGTTATCTTTTAAACTTAATCCCTTTCTGTACCCAGTGGCGACAATATTTTTCTGAATACTTTTGAATAACTAAATCCGACCATAAAATAGAACATTTTTAATCCCTTTTAAATTTTCACTGCCAACGGCAATACCACGCTGAAAACACCAGTTCCCGTAAGATCACTGAAGTTAAGCAGCGTTGGGCGCGGTTAGTACTCGGATGGGTGACCGTTCGGGGAATACTGCGTGGTGTTGGTCTGTCGTGGGTGTGGTGGACCCACACTGGTAGTATTTATCCACCTAGAAACACTACCCGAATGGGGTAGTGAGGCAATGAACTTTCGAGTTCGAAATGCTAATCAATTTTTTTTTTTTTTAATTTTCACATTTCGCTGTTTTTATTTACTGTTTTTTAAATAATAATGAGGGTAAAAGTATTTGAAAAGACAGTATTAGTCGTTTTACGTTGTCAAGATTGATTGCTACACAGGTAGCTGTGATAAAAACTAATTTTTTAAATTTGTTTATCATGATTTTATATTTTTTTAATTGATCACATTCGAATAAAGCGAGAGTTTTGTGGTAAAGTGATGTATTATCATGCACACTCCTACTAGATTTTGCAAATTTTACGCTTTTGAAACGCCTTCTAATGCGTTTAACGAAAATAGTTTTTTGAACTTATTTCAGGTTAAGTTTGACAGCTTCCATCGGCTTAGAAAGGGATTGCAATCTAAATATTTTCACTGCCAATCGGGGATTCAAAGAAGAAGGACAAAAACGGCATTCCTAGGTATTGAAATTTTTAATACCTTTGAATGCAAGCCTTCTTACCAGGTATCGAGTAACATGATAATCATGTCAATGACCTTACATAATAATCATGTTAGGATCTCGTAATTATTCACTCTAAGTTTGACAGAAGTTATTGAAATTCAGTGCATAAACCTTATCGACTTACTTCAGTTAGTCGGTGGGATGACGGTTTTTGATCTACTAGTCATTGTTAAAATATTTATTAAAAAACAAGCTTTCGCTCAACGACGTTAAGCCTCATCAGAAATACATTTTTCGGAAATATACATTGTGACCTAACAAACTAGCTGTGAATTCGATCTCGAGTGTTTCCACTTTGTTTGTATTTGTAATTATATGGTGCTCATTTCACGAGCACTTTGCTTCCCGTTAGCAAATGTATTTGCTTCCTCACAGAGGAAGCATTAGTTATTTTTTTTTAATAATAGACCAACCAGTCTTCATTTCCCTCAATTTAAAAATAGAAATTTACAAAAAATACAAAATTACAAAATAATACAAAAAATGTTTAAATACAAAGACAAATCAGAGAAATCAAATTTCGTATTCGAAATGGTAATTTTTCGAGCTGAAAAAGGGAAGGGAAAAGTTCCGTCGCACCCTATCCCTTTCCCAGCTTTATGAGTTCTTTACAAAAATGGTCAGAATTATTCTATTTGAAAATTTATGATCAAAAAGTCTTTTCTATTCATGCGTCAACTTTGAATTATGTCGATCAAAAAAGTTGTTCTGCTTGAAAACAGATGACTCAAATATTATAAATGTGCATAACTACCTTAATTTTCAATAAAGTATATTAATATAATAGATTAATCGATTTGCCTCGAATCAAGAAATATTTTCCGTTCTTGTATCAATTTTTTTGTATCAAAAGTTTTACTATAAAAAATCGTGTTTTCAAATATTATGCATTGCCATAGTTTCCTTACTCTTCAATAAAATGTAATAATATTATAAATCAATCGATTCGGCTCGAATCAACACATGTTTTCTGTTCTTGCATCAACTTTAAATTATGTCAATGAAAAAAATTTTACTATAAAAAGCCGATTTTCGAAATATATAAATTACAATAACTTCCCTACTCTCTAATAAAATGTATCAATATTATACGTCAATCGATTCGTTTCGAACCAAGGAATATTTTATATTCTTGCATCAACTTTGAATTATGTTGAAGAAAAAAGTTTTACTATAAATAACCGTATTTTCAAATATTATGCATTACCATAGCTTTTTTACTCTTCAATAAAGTTTATTAATATTATAGGTCAATCGATTCGACTCGAATCAACACATCTTTTGTATTCTTGCATCAACTTTGAATTATGTTGAGGAAAAAAATGTTACTATAAAAAACGATTTTAAAAATATATAAATTACCATAACTTCCCTACTCTTTAATAAGATGTATTAATGTTGTAGGTCAATCGAGTAGTCTCGAACCATGGAATCTTTTATATTCGTGCATCAACTTTGAATTATGTTGAAGAAAAAAGTTTTACTATAAACAACCGTATTTTCGAATATTATGCATTACCATAGCTTCCTTACTATTCAATAAAATGTAATAATATTATAGATCAATCGATTCGACTCGAATCAACACTTGTTTTCTGTTCTTGCATCAACTTTAAATTATGTCAATGAAAAAACGTTTGCTGTTGACGTCCGCTAAAAAAAGACACTTTAGGTTTTTTGGCCGACATCTTAAAGTATTTTAATACATAATTATTTTCGAGGCCATTCGTCACAATGAATACTACCAAGTCCTTCTTTTCTATCGATCGAGGTTCTATCTTTTCCTACGGTCCTTTCTCGAGGATCGAGGTTCTCTTTTTTTCCTACGGTCCTTTTCTCGAGGATCGAGGTTCTATCTTTTCCTGCGGTCCTTTCTCGAGGATCGAGGTTCTCTTTTTTCCTACGGTCCTTTTCTCGAGGATCGAGGTTCTATCTTTTCCTACGGTCCTTTCTTGAGGATCGAGGTTCTCTTTTTTTCCTACGGTCCTTTCTCGAGGATCGAGGTTTTATCCTTTCCTACGGTCCTTTCTCGAGGATCGAGGTTCTAAATTTTCCTACGGTCCTTTCCCGAGGATCTAGGTTCTCTGCTCCATACTTCGTCCAAAACAGAACGATTTTTCCCTTAACTCTTTGAGCGGAAAAACAAAGGGGAAAACGACGTCCGGTATCACCACCCCGTTGGGCATCCGAACAACGACGTAAAAACCCTCCGGCGTGCCCGAAAGCAAGGCTGAAATCTATCGTCGTACGACCCCCAAAGAGAATTCCGGAAACTGGATTCACCATGGTATCTACCTGCCGGTAGAACCAAATCTAATCAAGCGCGCAGGAACTTGTTTTGACAAGATTGTCATCCCGAAACCTTTTTATCGGTATTGAGGTTTTCCTGGATGTCACTATAAAAACCCGATTTTCGAAATATATGAATTACCATAACTTCCCTACTCCCTAATAAAATGTATCAAAACTATAGGTCAATCGATTCGTTTTGAACCAAGGAATCTTTTATATCCTTGCATCAACTTTGAATTATGTTGAAGAAAAAAGTTTTACTATAAATAACCATATTTTCAAATATTATGCATTACCATAGCTTACTTACTCTTCAATAAAATTTATTAATATTATAGGTCAATCGATTCCACTCGAATCAACACATCTTTTCTGTTCTCGCATCAACTTTGAATTATGTTAATGAAAAAAGTTTTACTATAAAAAGCCGATTTTCGAAATATATAAATTACCATAACTTCCCTACTCTCTAATAAAATGTATCAATATTATAGGTCAATCGATTCGTTGCGAACCAAGGAATCTTTTATATTCTTGCATCAACTTTGAATTGTGTTGAAGAAAAAAGTTTTACTATAAATAACCATATTTTCAAATATTATGCATTACCATAGCTTCCTTACTCTTCAATAAAATTTATTAATATTATAGGTCAATCGATTCGACTCGAATCAACGCATCTTTTCTGTTCTCGCATCCACTTTGAATTATGTTGATGAAAAAAGTTTTACTATAAAAAGCCGATTTTCCAAATATATAAATTACCATAACTTCCCTACTCTCTAATAAAATGTATCAATATTATATGTCAATCGATTCGTTTCGAACTAAGGAATCTTTAATATTCTTGCATCAACTTTGAATGACGTTGAAGAAAAAAGTTTTAGTATAAAAAACCGTATTTTCAAATATTATGCATTACCATAGCTTCCTTACTCTTCAATAAATTGTATTAATAATATAGGTCAATCGTTAGACTAAATCAACACATCTTTTCTATTCTTGCATCAACTTTGAATTATGTTAATGAAAAAAGCTTTACTATGAAAACCCGATTTTTAAAATATTATTGAGTACTAAAAAAATGCAATACATATTTTTGGAAATCATTCAGTCAGTTTCAAGATATTAGTGAAGAAAATGAACGCTCTAAATTTCATCAATTTATCTGCAACGGTTTTCTAGTTATCGTGTTCACAAAAAAGCGTGACACACACACACACACACATCCGGACAATTGCTTAGAACATTGTATTGGACATTTTTAAATTAAGGAGGGTTTAATTAAATGAACTTAAAAATTTTGGAAAATGTTACCACTACAAAGCTTCCTCTATGAGGAAGCAAAAAGAATTTTACTTAGAGATATGTCTGTTAAACAGGAGGAGATATGAATGGTTTATAATTTATTGTTGGTTTTTTTACGAGAAGTTGAAACATTTGGTTTTTTTATGTATATTGATTTGTGTAAAATTGAGTAAGCTTTTATAAGATGAAGAATACACACACTCCTGGCCATGCAGTGCATTTTTGTGTTAAATAAATACACTTTTTTTGGGCAGCACTCCTTACCACCATGGCTGCATGTCCAGGAGTGTGGTTAAGTTTATCGTTACATGACAAATTTGAAAAATGGTCGATCACTAGAGCCACCTATCTTGCGTTGATAAAATTTGATAAAGTGGAGGGAAGCGTTTGAAATCTTATATAATAAAGAAACTTAGAGGTTATTAGTAATAACTATTAAACTACCGTATATATCAATAAGGAAATCGGTGTTGGAGCGTTTGTTTACAGAATTACTATGTTTTATAATTTGGAAAATTTCTTTGGGATTACGTTTTTTGTGTTTATTTTCTGTACCTAATATTTTAGCATTAGAAAAGTCAAATTTGTGATCTAGAGTGTGTGAGTGAGAAACTAAGGCAGTACCTCTATGA
The DNA here is from genome assembly GCA_932178445.1 of Andricus quercusramuli. Lineage (NCBI taxonomy): Eukaryota > Metazoa > Arthropoda > Insecta > Hymenoptera > Cynipidae > Andricus > Andricus quercusramuli. The sequence goes on along the minus strand of CAKNXH010059302.1, from coordinate 147,039 downwards.
TCTCTTTTGCAATCATTCTTGTGTTCTCTGAGTCTATCTTTAAAGTGTCGTTCTGTCTGACCAACGTAGACAGTAGACACGGCCGCATTCACATGGGATGATATAGATGATGTGGGTTTTTAGTTCTGTTGGAATTTTATCTTTATTTTTAGTGAAACATTGAAAAGGATCTTTTTCATATTTAAAAGTTATCAAAATATTAAATTCTAGGAAAGTTCTTTTGTTGAATATTGTAAGTTCATTAATAAACGGTAAAACAATCAGTTGATTAAGATATAATTTGTGATTATTATTTTGAGTTGTAGTAATGGAAATTTGGTTTTTATTTTGTAAATTAATCAACCTTTTATTAAGCAGTTAGTTGTAATGTTATTGTTAACTTTGTGTAAATTGATGTCTAACAAATTGATTTAATTCTATTTTTCTACTTAAATAGTGAATTGTAATCTAGGATGGTAAGAGTTGAAAAAATGGAGTGAAATGTCGATGTTATCTTCAGGGACACAGGTCAAGATATCGTCAACTTATCTGTAGTAGAAAATCAATTGAAAGGGCAATTTAAAAAAAAAAAAATCTTTTTCGAGTCCTTCCATTAGCAAGATTAGAAATTATACCAGAAAGTGGGGATCCCATAGGGGTACCAAAAATTTGTTTATAAAATTCATTCTGGAAGACGCAATATGCGTTATCTAAGCAAAATTCTATTAGTTCTAAGTATTGTTTAACTGCTAAATTTGTATGTTCTCCAATTTTAAACCTAGACTATTTTATGACTTATAGGATGAATTTATAAAATCTAATTGTAAAAGATTACTAATTGGTTTATTAAGTTTTTATATGGCTTCTTTTTGGAGTGAGAATTGTAATATTTTCTTGAAGGCCATCTTAATTTAGATAAGATTGTTCAATAAGTTCCTTTTCAAAATTGTATATTATTCTACTTTGGCAATCAAAAAAACGTTCAATTAAAGATTCATTGTTTCCAATGTTAAGAAGTTTTGATTCTATTATCTCAATCTCACTTTTGACTTTTCTCGTGGTAAAATTTACATTAGTGATTTCTACCCAGCTGAAAATTCCTTCACAGGAACCTGTGCAGGAACCTGACAGGTTCCTTTGGAGGTTCCTGCATTTCGTAGTGCCAAAAATCCAAAGAGGAAGCGACAGTGATATTTGTGTATTGTTGATACCTAGGATGAAGGCCAGTATGTTTTCAATAGCAAATTCGCAAACGCAAAAAACTGCGCGCTGTTCAAAGTTTGCGAAATCATGTTTTTTTGAAGATTGCGAGCAAGATATGAATCTGTAGGGAAAAAAGTTTTATTATAAATTAAAGATATTAGAAAGATGTACAACTTGATTATTCGAACTTGAAGATCGGTTGATTTGTTTCCTTAGAAAAAAGTGCAGAATTTTTATCCCCAACATCTGCTGTACCCGAAGCAATACTCAGATCTTTTTTCCCCTGATTACAGTCGATCAAAAACGGGTAAAAGCAGTAAAAGGCGTTTTTTCCTTATAAACAATTAGGAGAAGGGATGATTTTTTTAAATTACTGCAGGTCCAATTTTGATGGTAGAGAGCTAACATTTTAAGAAAATGTAGGTAAAGACTTCAACTAATTTCAGAAAAATGGTAGGAATTTTCATTTAAGAATTGAGGGTTTTTCATCGCGGTGAATTTGCGGACAAAATGCAACTCATTTCACGACGGCGGAGTGGGGGAAGCCCGAAAGCAGCTTCCACGTGTGGAGGCATTCGCGCTCAAAGTAAATTACCGTCTTCAAAATTCGTCACCTGAAAAATTCTCGTAAACGAAGCAACATATCGAGATGATTTTTGTTTAATTTGGGCTAAATTTTTACTTTGATTAACAATCCTACATCAAAAGTTCGCAAACAGTACATTTAAAGCTTCAAATGCAAGGTTATTTTTATTATTTTCACAAAAAACATAATTTCTGAGTTACTTGAGCCATTAATGGTGAATGGTATTTCATAGATTTGAAGTCTATTCCATTGTGTTTAAAAAATGTGTATGGAATATAAAATTTATTGTCAGCCAAATGCAGGTCGTAACGTTTAATGAAAAATTGAGAAGTAAAGGACGGAACATATAACCAAATTATTCAAAGTATTTCTTTTTAAGTACAGCGTATTTATTTAATGCAATGAGAATGAAGATACGGGTACAAACAAATTTGTATATATCTACTCTAGCGCCAGTTTGTCGAAAGCTGAAATTCGACTTTCCTTTCGTCGCTTTGCAAATGTATCCAATGCGAAGTACGTAAAAAACCTATATCGGAAGAAATGTGTATTATTTATAATGTACGCATGTTTTTCGCAATATAAAATTTGTTTTCGCTTGGATCTCCTTGCGTATTTCTTCAACACAAACAGTTGAAAGGTACAAATGTCAGGAGAAATGTATACAGTAAGACAGTACTTCAGTACATTTTCACAAAATGTTGAACCTGCGTTTAACGAACAATAAAATTTTCATTTTATACACATTTCTTAAAACATGATTGAATGAACTTAATAAGAATATAACTCGGTTCACATTCAATGGGAAAATTAAGTCAGGAATCGTGCAAGAAGGGATAATAATAAAAATAACATTACACTTGAAGCATTGAATATACTGTTTGTTAATTTTTGATGTAGGATTGTTAATCAGCGCAACAAGTTGGCCCAAATTAAAAAAAAAATCATCTCAATATGTTGCTTCGTTCACGAGATTTCTGCAGGTGACGCATTTTGAAGACGGTAATTGAAGGTAGTTGAAGTCTTCATCAACATTTTCTGAAAATGTGAGCCCCCTACCTTCAAAATTGGACCTGCAGTAATTTAAAAAAATCATCCCTTCTCCTAATCATCGTGAAGCTATTTTCCTTTTTGTTTCTTCATTCATAACTCATAACTGATCAACGACTGAAACCGCAATTTTGTAAGACTAAAATCAAGGAAGTTATTCTATTTGTTTATAAGGAAAAAACGCCTCTACCTGATTTGGGCCGTTTTTGACCGACTTTGATCAGGGGGAAAAAATATCTGAGTATTGCTTTGGGTACAGCAGATGTTAGAGATTGAAATTCTGCACTTTTATTGCATTTAAACATTTTTCTTTCAAAAGTACAGCACCTGAAAAACAGACAATCTGTGAACAACAAACAGATTTCCTGCCAAAGTATTTAATACTTTAAGCTGAAATTTTGCACAAGCTTTCACCTCACAAAAATACATATTTTCACAGATTTTGAAGAAAGTGGGACGATGGTCGTGGGGGTTAAGGTATAGGCTTTGGACCCACTCCGTCGGCTTGCGGGTTCGATTCCTGCCTCGCACTCTGGAAGAGCCTCGGTGGCCCATGCGCTGAACACTTGCCTAGCAAGGGAGTTGTTTATCTCCGGCGAGTCGTGGGACCGGTACCTCTAGAGAAAAAGGTTCTCTAAGTACTTGAGGCTGTTGCTCTTGGTGGTTCGGAACCCACCTTAAACTGTAGGTCCCCCTCCCACCACCAAGTAAGTGTGTGGGGTGTGTGTAAAGGAATAGGGAAGAGACACAAGAAAAATGTAAACCCTTAGGGGACACATTAGAAGCTTCCATTCCACAGATTTTGAAGGACCTGCATGCATTATTGCAAAAATTAGTAAGTGACCCATTTTTACGGTTTTCATTTTTTTTCTAAGCAAACAAATTAATCGATTATCAAGTTCGACTAATTAAATTGTACATCTTTTTAATATCTTTTATTTATAATCAGACTTTTTCCCCCGAAGATTCATATCTTGCTCGCAATCTTAAAAAAAAATGATTTCGCAAACTTTGAACAGCGCGCAGTTTCTTGCGTTTGCGAATTTGCTGTTGAAACCATACTGGCTTTCATCCTAGGTATCAACAATACACGAATATCACTGTCGCTTCCGCTTTGAATTTTTGGCACCAAAACACTCTTTTTCATGCTTCACTGACTGGCCTAAGATTTTGGAGGTACTGCCTTACCCTGCTTTCGGATTCTGAAATTGGTCCGAATTTATCCGAAATCAATCCGATTCACGATTTTTTTCCGAAATATGTCCGATCTAATCCGAGAACTGTGCGAAAACAGTCAGAAATTTGTATGATTATGTCCGGAGTCTGTCCGGACCATAAATTTCAACTCCGGAAAGAGTCCGATTTGATCCGAAATCAGTCCGGAATTCAAAACCTGAAATTATTTTCGTTGTACTGCAAATGGAAAATAGTCCGATCTAATCCGAAATTTATCCGAACGTAAACTTTCACTCCCGAAAGAGTCCGACTTGATCCGAAATTAGTCTGGAACTCAGTACCTGAAATTATTTTTGTTAAAGTGAAACCGGAAAACCATCTGATTAAATCCGAAATCTCTCGAAATTAAAACATCAACTCCGAAAATAGTCCGATTCTATCCGAAATTAATCCGCAGGTTTTAGTTGTCATTCGGTGAAATTGTAGTGAAAACGGAAATTTGTCCGCTTAAATCCGAAATTCTTCCGATCAAAAACATGTACTCTGGAAGCAGTCCGATTCTATCCGAAATTAATCCGCAGGTTCAAGTTGTCATTCGATGAAATTGAAGTGAAAACGGAAAATCGTCCGCTTAAATCCGAAATTCTTCCGTTCAAAAACATGTACTCCGGAAGCAGTCCGATTCTATCCGAAATTAATCCGCAGGTTCAAGTTGTTATTCGGTGAAATTTAAGTAAAAACCGAAAATCGTCTGATTAAATCCGAAATCTGTCCGGTCGAAAACATCAACTCCGAAAATAGTCCAATTCTATCCGAAATTAATCCGCAGGTTCAAGTTGTCATTCGGTGAAATTAATGTGAACACGGAAAATCGTCTGATTAAATTCAAAATCTGCCCGGTCTAAAACATGAACTCCGAAAATAGTCCGATTCTATCCGAAATTTATCCGCAGGTTTTAGTTGTCATGCGGTGAAATTGAAGTGAAAACGGAAAATCGTCCGCTTAAATCCGAAATTCTTCTGGTCAAAAACATGTACTCCGGAAGCAGTCCGATTCTATCCGAAATTAATCCACAGGTTCCAGTTGTCATTCGGTGAAATTAAAGTGAAAACGGAAACTCGTTCGATTAAATCCGAATTCTGTCCGGTTTAAAACATCAACTCCGGAAATAGTCCGATTCTATCCGAAATTAATCCGCAGGTTTTAGTTGTTATTCGGTGAAATTGAAGTGAAAACGGAAAATCATCCGCTTAAATCCGATATTCGTCTAGTCCAAAACATCGACTCCGGAAACAGTCCGATTTTATTCAAAATTAATCCGCTGGTTTAAGTTGTAATATCGTGAAATGCAAATGAAATCGGAAAATCTTTCGCTTAAATCCGAAATTAATCCGGTCAAAAACATTGACTCCGGAAGCAGTCCGATTCTATCCAAAATGTATCCGCAGGTTTAAGTTGTAATTTGGTGACATCCAAGTGAAAACGGAAAATACTACTGCATAGTAGGGCGTATCGAAAAAAATTAAATATTTTGCTTTCGTTTTTGGGTACACGGAGAAAAATGGAAGGTCAGTTTAGCCATATAGATGTGCGGACCGACTATATTGCAGGGTCAACTATAGGACAGCCCTTGAAGATGGCTAAAGCGACTATCTCTAGAAGGTTGAAACAAGAGGTTCAAATCGACCATCTCAGAGTGTCCACTTGATCATCTCGTATGGTCGACTCAAGCGTCATATAGAGTCGAACCGAGTATCACACAGGGCGGAAAAGATCATTATAAAGGTTCGAATCACTTATCATAAAGGGTCGATTTGGTCATATCAGATAGTCGTATTGATCTCCTCGAAGAGTCGACCTGGCCGTCTTAGGGGGTCCATTTGATTATCCTACATTTTCTATATTTCTTGTCCTTTTCCTATTAATTCCAGCCTCTCTCTTATAAGAGGCTGGAAATGATAAAATATTTCATAGAACCTATAAAACCTGAAAATTTATATGAAATACATGAATTCTGAAAGCATTTTGCATTGTTTGTGGAGAGCGAGGTGCATGAGACATAATTTGATATTCAAAAACAGTGCACATTGACAATATCTTTTTTGGAGCACGAAAGGCCAAGGACACGGCACGGTGTCACACTCAATTGTAAGATTTGAAACACTCAAGTGAATTCATAAATCAATATCCCACATCTCCTTACTTTCTGCATCATCAATGAATGCTGAAATTTTTTGCACGTTTTCAGTTTGAAACGACACGGCGACAACAAATTGATAGCTGAGCGTCCAATTACGTCTTCATCCGAAATCCCTTGGAAAAATCAAACATGACGTTGAAAATTCAAAAGAATAAGCTTAATACACTTTTTATCATGTTCTCTCTTATGCACGCTTCACTCTCCACGAATGTTTGAAATATCGAAAAACAGTTTAAACTTATTAAAAACATGTTTACGTTCAATAAACAGCAAACGTGACGCTGAAAAGCTCAATGACATTCCCTCACTCCGAAAATGCTCTAGAGTCTAGACCACGGTGCTGCCAACTCTCGTATCCTTTCACACTGCATACATCGAGTCGACAACCGGATTGATTAAGGTTGGCGCGCTTACTTCAAATGATTGAATGTGAAAACCCAGGCGGAAATATTATATATAGTTTATATATAGTGTGAAGAATTATATATGATATTAGTTTGTTTTATACATTTTTTATATAAAAAAATGAATATTATATATAATACTTCACAGTATATATAAACTATATATAATATTTCCGCCTGGGAAGCAATTGTGTACAGCGAATGATCAGAGTAAAGTTATTAAAAATAATTCTTTGCTTACAAGGAAGATATGAATTTATAATTATTCCTAATATTCTTATGCTCTTTACATTTATTATTTGTTGTGAACATTTGACTTACACATTCAATCATTTTAAATAAACACGCCAACGGTAACTAATCAGGTTGGCTCTCCGCGATGGGTTATTTGCCCTTCCGTGGATGGTCGAAATGAGTGAAAACAAGATGATCGTATTGACCTCCCTTAAAGGATACCTCGCTTATCCCTGATAGTGAGTCTGATCTTCTTACAACACCTAGACTGGCCATAAAATAACAGTCTCTCTAACTATGTCGAATAAATTCTGAAAGGCTCTTTAGACCATCTAGAAGAACGGACTGGCGCTCTGAATTTTGACCCTCTATCTTTGACCATCCATTTTTCTCCGTGTAGGGTGTCAGAAAAAAAACCCACAAAAGCGATAATGAAACTTCGAAAACAAACAAAAATAATGAGAATTCCGATAAAGACGTAAATAGTAACACGGGAAATTATGAGAAAGCTAATGAGCTTTTGAACAAGGATGAGGATAACTATATGGTTCCGATAGAAAATGAATTTGTTCATAAAAGTGAATCTACAGCTCTCTTGGAAAGAAGAAGCAGTTGATGGGAATGATGAAAGATTTGATGACGATGTGGAAGAAGGAGCATTTGATCGTAATGTTGATAGAATTGACGATGATGTGAAAAAAAGGAGTTTATGGGAATGATGACGGAATTGACGATGATGTGGAAGAAGGATCAGTGGACGGGAATGATTATAATTGATTCAAGTAGTTTTTGTTTTACTGTTCTCTAAACTGTATGCTATTATTGTACGTAATATTTCACTATTCAACATACTTCGTTCGAAAGTGTTGTAATTTCTTTCCTAAAAGTGCATTAAAAATGTTATCAAAAATTACTTCTCGTACAACTTTTTAACATCCTGTTTTCGCTAATTTATAATTAAATACTCTATAACTGTATCGAATTTCATTTTTTTAGTTCAGTTTGCTATACCGGATAAGATTAGGGTGTATTGCTTTTGCGAATAACTAAACAAATATTGGGCAAATACGAATAAGATCTAAATTATTCGCATTTGTCAGAAGGGACGAATTTCGGAATTAACCGGAAGAGATCCGGATTAATCGCATTCTTAAAAATCGTAAAAATTTCGGACTTAACCGGATTAATCGCATCCGCCAGACCACACAAAACATGGACATGGCCGAACACGACCGGGAAAAAATCGGACTAATCGCATCCGTCAGACCATATAATACACGGTCATGGCCGGACACAATCCGGATTCATCACATCCAACAGACCCTACAAAACAAGGACATAAACGGGCACAATCCGGATTGATCGCGTCCTTCAGACCGTACAAAACACGTACTCGGCCGGACACAATCCGGATTTATCGCATCAGGCAGACCGTACAAAGGACGGACTTGACCGGACACAATTCTGGTCGTTTCTCACAAGCGCTGAACATTTTCTTGGTTAGTATATGGGTAATTGTCAAATTGTAGGCAAATTTCAGCACCTACAGTGGCAACCATATTATTAGAGTAACTATTTTAAATCCAAAAGGGGCAGTTATGAAAATAAGAAATAATAATGAATCCATGGGCACGCGCATATAATCAGTCGTACGCTGTTCTATTGTGCCGTACGGTAATGATGCGAGAAAAATGTTAAAGTTTAACCTTTTTTATTGTTTATAAAAAAATAACAAATTTTAATTATCAAAAGTCACCTACTTATGAAAGGAAACACCACCAAGCAAGTAACGGAATTGTTTTCATACATTTTTTTCACTCCGAAAATGGTTTTTAACGCACGTACGGTAATGACGTTTTTGATGCCAAGATGCACTTTTCAGTTTTAATATCGGATTCACAGAAAAGAGAGTTAATATTTTAAGCTCAATTTTATAAAAACTTGTATTAAACAATACGCCTAATATTTTTGTATTTATCAATCAACTGTAACTACAATATTTTACTAGAAAAACAGACGTACGGTAATGACTTCTGAAATGGAAAAAATTGAGGGACAGACATCAAGGCTTTTACAATATTATTAAATTGACTTGAAAAATGTGCATACATTAAATTTATGTTCATGTGAAGTTTACAAACTTGATACGTTAAGCGTTTTTCAGGTTACTGTCTAAAAAAACGGAGAAAATCAGTTTATCCTTGTGCAAAGTGAGGTTGGGACGCCGTACGGTAATGACGTTTCGGGTGTTCTTATATTAAATTAAAGTAAATAGGAACAGAAATGAAAAAAGGAAACTGCCCATTCTGTAGAGGATGATAATAAGTGTTTATTAAAATTAAAAAAAAATCGGCACGAGCTTCTAAGTTAATGTTATATTATTGGGACTTCAAGTTTGCCTTCAATTTGACAATTAACCATATAAGGACCGTTTCAACCGATATACTCAGCGTGCGATATTCTGCGTTAGTGAAGTGCGTTATATGTAGTAGTGTTAAGTTAAGCTATAGAAATAGGTTTGTGAGCGTCAAATAAATGAAGAATGCATTTCTCGAATCTAAACTGCTTATATAACCTTGTTATATAACATTTATTCGGTCCGTCAGACCGCACAGAGAACGGACATGATCGGATACAATCCGGATTGATCCAATCTGTCAGACCGTATAACTTTCGGATTCTACCGGAGAATATATAGATTTATTATTTTTTTGGTTCTACTTCATCCGGAAAATTTGTAAATACACCGAGATAGAATCCGGATGATGACCCGGACACAATCCGGATTGATAGCATCCGTCAGACCGTACAAAATACGGACTCAACCGGATCTAACCCGGACTGATGAAATCCATCAGACCGTACAACTGTAGGATTCTACCGGATAATATTCGGATTAATTTCCGTGCTCCTTCGACCGGAAAAATTTTGGACAAATTCCGGATTCGGAAATTTTTCCGAAATTGTCCGTTACGTGGTCCGGGTTTTGTCCTCCGGATTCTATCCGGTCGTGTCCGAAATCTGTCCGGTCGAAGGTTCAACTTTGTCCGGTCGAAGCTTCGACCGGCCACATTTTGGACATGACCGGACAGAATCCGGAGGACAAAAACCGGACCACGTAACAGACAATTTCGGACAAATTTCCGAATCCGGAATTTGTCCGAAATTTTCCCGGAATTTTCAGCAGAGTATAGTCTCACTCACACACTCTAGATCACAAATTTGACTTTTCGAATGCTAAAATATTAGGTACAGAAAATAAATACAAAAAACATAATTTCAAAGAAATGTTCCATATTATAAAACATAGTAATTCGGTAAACAAGCGCTCCGACACCGATTTCCTTAGTGATATATACCATAGTTTAATATTAATTACTAATAACCTTCAAGTTTCTTTATTATATGAGATTTCAAATGTTTCCCTCTACTTTATCTAATTTTACCAAGACAAGATAGGTGGCTCTAGTGATCGACCATTTTTCAATATTGTCATGTAACGATAAACATAACCTCACTCCTGGAAATGCAGCCATGGTGGTAAGGAGTTGTAACATTATCGTTTCTCTAACCGGGGATCGATTTTGTATTTATCAATTTTCCCTATATAATTATAACTGCAGTGGGCTGATTTTAGTTCAAGATCTTAATTTTACTAAAAATTATACTAATTTTTAGTAATTGTAATGTTGTATTTCAAACTTATCTCAATGATATTTATTTTGATTGAGAGATTCGTTCAATTTGCGTTTACTTTTTCCTGTCCAGTAAATTGCAACCAACTATAAAATTTGACTCCAATACTGATAGGACGTTAAAACTAGCCCTAAACATTTTATAACTAAATTTGAAAGTAAAACAAACCACAATTGACTAAGATTAATTCTTACGATAAATAGTTTCCCACTGATTTCATTATTTTAAAACAAAAAAAAATAGATTGCGGATTCACTCAAAAGAGAGACGATTGCGTAATTATGTGATGATTTTAAGCTATTTTAATAGATCTTTCTTATAAGATCCATTTGAGATCAATACACATAATTTATCACTAATTTTGAGCTTTCATCGCACAATGAGGTCCTTATCGTCAAATAAGGTGCAGGGTCGTTACGAGAAATCACAATTTTGAATTTAATTAAAGTTTAATAACTGAATTTTTAGATCCTCCTCCATTTTCCTTATTTTGCTTTGTTTATAAATCCCAAGCTCTAGTCGCACAACGAGGTCTTCGTTATTACATAAGGTGCAGGGTCGTTACGAGAAGTGCTATTCTAATTTTTTTTTATTTAATTCTACTCGCACAACGAGGTCCTTATTATTTAATAAGGTGCAGGTTCGTTACGAGAGATTCAATTTTATTTTAATAGATTTATTTCCATCCTTCAATTCAATTATATTATCTTCGAAATCGATTTTAATTTTTAATCTTTTTAATAAGTCCACGCCAATGATACATTCTTTATTTAGCCTAGGCACAATCAGAAAATATTATGATTATTTTCATAAAAGGTCTCAGAAATACAAGTTACTTCACTACTGTATCTATTACTGCATTTGTTTCTATGTCCTCTAGATTTAAAATCATTATTGGACATTTATCTAATTCTTTATCTAACGTATGATCATTGTTTTCTAAAAGTCCACCCCTCATATCTAAAGGTATAGGCTTTTTAAAATATTTGGGCGCTGGATTTGTCTCTATCGTTTTACTCTCTACTGATCCGAGGCATATGCGTTTCCCTGATTAAAATAAAATTCATCTCGATTATCTTTATTTTCCACGTCATTTTAACAATGACTAGTAGATCAAAAACCGTCATTCCACCGACAAACTAAATTAAACTAACGCTAGTCGACAATAATAATAATAATTTATAGACTTATGTTTTAGTTTGACAGATAAACTCAAAATCAGAAAAGGAATCTTTAAGCAATCGATCTGTCAAACACTACGATTTTGATAAAAGCTCACTTTAAATACAGGTCATACATTTCTGTAATCATCTCCGTAAAGATTTTAATTTAGAGAAAATGTTCCAACAGCTTCGACTAATTACCGAGATATCGATATGCAGAAATTTCAGAGATGCCGTAAGCACGTGAACATCAAAAAAACTTCCACATGGCATACATTGACTACAAGCAAGCGACCCCTTGCGTACCACATGACAATTAGGGGTCGTCAAAAAAAAATGTTGTTAGGATATCCAAAACGCTTGGGGCAAAAAAAGTTTTTAACTGGTACCCCTATATGTGCCTACCTGAAGTTTTATGAAAATCGAAAAATATTCTTGTGTTCCTCCGGGGTATTATACGACCGAAACTTACGCGTTAAAATGAATCAATAATTGCACCAAAAATTAGTTTGAAATTTTTATTGAGGAGTAGAGGTCACACATGACCCCCGGGGAACCCAAATATATCACCACGCAACAAAAAAAGTAGGATGTCCGACGGACCAGACTAGTCAATTCTCACGTATTTTGGGTCGCTGAATCCGAATCCGAAGTCGGAATTTCGAAGTAAGGTATTGTTTTCTTCCTAACCTCAATAGTCCAGGCGGTACGTAGTTTTGTTTGACAATAATTCCGACTAAAGAAATTATGGTTTTAAAATGTTCTTTGAGTCAATATAAGGAACAGTTTTCGTTATCCCCCTCCCCTGACCTCTGCGTATCTTTTGGTAGTGGCGTAAACTTTCAAAAAACGGTTTTTTATTTATAACTCGTTTAGTACATAAAATTCTCCACAAAAAAGGTTCTATTGATTTTTTTCATACGACCCATATTTTTCGAATAATAGCCGGACAAAGTCCAAACATTTGTAAAAAATGTTGAAAATTTGCACTTATATTAGTTCTGAAATGAAGTTGGATAAATGTATGCACTAATTGTTGGTAAGATCAATGTTAATAAATAAAAAATACATTAACAACTTATTTTTTATTTTTATAAATAATTTTATTAATGGAATGAATGTTTTCATTATATACGGTTTTCACAATTGCGAGCCTACGTATGTAAGTATTTGAGACCACTTAGTCGAAAAATTTAGAGAATAGCTTGGTCGTTGGAATGTGAAAAATCCAGAATGTCACAGGCGTACTAAAAAATTGAATTAAGATCATTGTAATTCAAAACAAAAACGACAAATACTATTGGCGTGGAACAGGGTTCACCACTTTCAGCAAGTGTTGACTGAAATTACAAGCTCGTGGCTGTAACAAGAAAATTGTATGTTGAATTATTATGTATTTTATATATAAAGTAAGGTCAAATTCATATCATTCATAACATAGAGTGCGAAAGAGATGCTCTTATGTTATTATAACGTCTCACTCGCACTTATGCTTCCCTATGATCGGTATGAATTTGACCTTACGATATATATAAGTAATAAATATTTGTACATTTGTGAGGCTTACAAAAAATAAATCGCGTGCGTCCTAAACTATGACCCAAGACAGATTTATGTGTAAACATCGTCGGTAAACGTTGACTGAAATTGAAATCGTACATAAAGCAAATAATAACGCACGCAGATGTGGGAGTATAAAAATTTATTTTCTCTTATATATAATGTCGTGCAAAAGGTTCTGGACAGTTATTTTCCAATAGGATAATAATCCTAATCTAACAATGTAACAATAACCCTACTTTAATAATAATAAACTGTAGATTTTCTCTCTATTGACATATCCGGCATATTTTTCCGGATTTGAATGAACAAATAATTATTGTTTGATAATAAAAACTTATTTACAAAATACTTGGAAACTCGTCCCTTATTAATTAAAAATAATTCTTGTAAAGAAAATCCGAAGGACACCGGTTTTAGTATGAATTTAATAGAGAACTGCTATTTTGCATTTTTTGGGGTCACTTTCTAAGCATAATAACAATTCACAAAAATTTTATAACAAGTAGCTCTTTTCCCCATTTTTTTCTAAATCAAGCTTTTCCCTTTTAAAACCCCATGTTAATTTCAGAGGCTCGGTGGTATGGGTTAACTTCGACAAAAAAAAAAGAAAACAAGAAAAATGTTAAGTTGATAAACTGTAAATATAAATTAAGTATTTATTACATTCTCATTCTAATGAGAAGGTATTGGTTTTATGTAAAATTTGACTTGGTCGGTTTTCATCAAATCTCCACGTTTTGAGACCCCCTGAGCCAGAAAAAAAGGTTTTTACCAAGGTGTCTGTCTGTCAGTCTGTCTGTCTGTCTGTCTGTCTGTCTGTCTGTAGGCACGATAACTTTCGAAAAAATAATCAGATTGGGTTGTGCTTTGGCACACTTTTTTAGGGCCTAAAAAGAAAGAACAAGTTCGTTAACCAGCTATTTCGGATGAAATTTCAAAAAGTGAGCACATTTTGAAAATTTTTGAGAACACTTTTTTTGAAGATTTGGAAATTCTATGGACGGTTGTTAGTAGTAAGCAAAAAGAGGAAAAAAATATCCTAATGACTTTTTCAGATAAAAAAAAAATTACCAGAGTTATAGCATTTTCAAAATTCCAAAAAACAAACGAAAATGAACATTTTAAGCCGAAAAACGCACGTTATGAAAAAAAGTCAAGAGAAGAAAAACGTTGATTTTTGAACACCTTACAATATTTTCATAATAACTTTTTGAATTTTTCAAAAAATAAAAAATTTAAATTCTGATCGCACAACAAAATAATGAGAAATCAAAAATTCCATTTTGCTGTGAAACTATGCAAGATACGACAAAAGATGACTGGACCAAAATTATGCACCTAAAAAAGATCTACAAATTTGTTATTATTCACTTTTTGATATGATGCATAGTTTTTGTTTTATTCATAAAAAACAGCATTGAAAATAGAAAAAATAAATTTTTAGACGAATAACACAAGCTACGAAAAACATGACGGAGACAACATTTGTTCATTCAAAGAAGAGGTACAAATTTGTTATCCATCATGTTTCGATAGGACGCGTAGTTTTTATTTTATTCGTGAAAATAACATTGACAATAAAAGAAATCAAATTTTTGGAAAACTTTGGAAAAATCCATTTTCGTTGTAAGAATATATTCAAAATGAAAAAAATAACTTTTTTGAAAAACGGAAAATCTAAAATAACATTTTAACTAATAAAATTTGTCGCTTAATTTATATAATTATTGTTCATTTGAAATCAAATACAAATCGCGAAGCGCGACGCCCAAATCGCGCGCCGTAAGTGCGCTCAAACTTTTTTGTTTCTATTATACGGTGCACAGAACCGAGCGTGGAACGCAGGGTTCAAATGAATTTGAAATCAAATATCGAGCGCGAAGCGCGGGTATCTGGATGAGAATGTGTTCCTTAAGGTCGATAGAACCTTGAGTAAATAAATTTCCTTTTCAGTCTAAAATAAAAACAAATTTAACAATCACTTCATATGTAGAGGTTTTGATAATTTTCTAATATTTAGAAATAAACTTTTTCTTTTCATCGAAGTCGAACACGAAGTTCAAAGATCTAGAGGAATCGAGCGTAAAGCGCGATGTGAATACGCCCGAGCGCGTAGCGCGAGGTGAATACATAATCGAGCGCGAAGCGCGAGATGAATATATGATCGAGCGCGAAGCGCGAGATCCAACAGTCGCGCGCCCTAGGCGCGCTCAAACTTGCGAGCGAAGCGAGCCGCGCGCGAAGCGCGCGATGAGAATGTGCCCGCGAAGCGGGCAGATTTTTTTTAAAATTGAACTGTAGTACGACTCTTAACAATAGAATTATAATAAAATTGATTTTATAAGACGATTCTGAATCTGTTTATAATTGAATAATTTATAGATTTTTACGTTAAAAATTGAACTATTTCAATTTGAATGCCTTACGTAATTAATTAAATGTATGCATCAGATTGAAACTTCAAAATATTTTTTTAATTTTCAAAAACATTTCAATTAATATATTCATTATTTTAAAGTTTTCATTGTTTCATTTTTTTAAGTTTTCATTTGTAAATGACATTTTTCATTTAAGATTTTCAAGAAACAACTTATAATCACTAAATTGTACTGTTTTTAAGTTAAAATTGTTCAAAAATGATATAATTTTCAACACTTAAAAAATTAATTGATTCATTCTTCAAACTATTTTATTTGGGACCGTACTTAAATTACGTAACAGCTTAAGGGGGAGGGAGGGGTCAAAAGATTTTGTTACGATTTGTTACTGAA
>CAKNXH010059302.1:108955-129758 GCA_932178445.1 Andricus quercusramuli | reverse complement strand
TCATGTATGTAACTTTCGGAAATTCACTAATTAAATAAGTATCTCGCAGAAATTGTGCAGAAATTTAATATGAATTCAACTTTACGCACCAAAGAAAACTGGTGAGTGAAAAAAGGAACCTAGCCAACAACAATTTTTTTTAATTCAGGAAAAAGTCAGGGATTTGGAAAAAAATCTTACAAAAGTCCGAGATTTAAATAACTTTAAATAACTGTCAAACCGAATAGATTTGAAAATTTTCAACTTTTCTTTAAAATTATTTTATTCCGCTTATAAAAGATTCTAGGTTCAAAATGTTACAAATGTAATATTCTGGTTTTTGAATATTAATGGTCAGGGAAAATGAAAAAGTGGTTAGGGAAAAATTAGAGAATTTTTAAAATTAAGTTTTGCGGTAATCCTGATATAACATTCTTCTTAGTAATTTATTTGCTTTGTATTTATATTTCTTTTTTTGCCGTTGCTTCTTCCTGAAAATAGTCTTTTTAGTTTTTTTTTTTTTTTTTTTTTTTTTTTTTTTTTTTTTTTTTTTTTTTGTGTAGAAAAATTAATTTAAATATTTTTTCGATGAAAATTCAACTATATTTTTGAATATTTGTCTTTCTGATTTAAAAATTCATCTGCTTTAGTAGAAAATTGATCTTTCTTCGATGAAAATGCAACTGTTTGATTAAAAATTAAATAATTGTTTTAAAAAGGCATCCTTTTTGCATGAAAATTTAACTGCTATTATCGAAAAATCGTCTTTTTGGGTTGAAAATTCAAATACCTTCGTAGAAAATTCACTTCTTATTTAAACAGTTTTTTGTTTGAAAATTTTTTTTGAACCACTTTGTTAAAAAATAATTATTTCGTTGAAGATTCATATTTTTATTTGAAAATTCGTCTCTTTTTTGTTAAAGTTTGACTATTTAGTTGAGAACTGATTTATTATAATTGAAAATTTAACTGCGTGGGTAAAAGTTGAACTATTCTTTTGAATTTGTTTTTAATGAAGCTTTACCTCTTTGGTTAAAAATTTAACTATTTTGTTGAAAATTAATTTTTTTTCTGAAAATTCCTATTTTACTTGTTGAAAATTCAATGTTTGTACAGAAAATTCGTCTTTTGGTTTTCAGGATCAACAATTCAGGTGAACTTTTTTTTCTTTCATCACTGAGAAATCTTTTTATTTGTTGAACATTCGTCTTTTTGATTTTGAAATTAATTTTTTTTCAATTACATTTCATCCTTCTAGGTTGAACTATCAACTATTAAACTTTTTGTTACGAATTTTCTTTTAAGGTTGAAAATTGAACTATTTCTTTGAAAAGTTAATTGTTTTGTAGAGAATTGAATTATTTTGTAGAAAAATTAAGTATTTTCTTAAGAAGTCATCTCTTATCGTAGAAAAGTCACTTTTTTTGTTTAAAAGAAATAAATTTCAAAATTTTTGATTTGTATATGCATGTTAATGGGATTTGAATGTTAATGGTTAAAGAAAAAAAATTGGTCGAAGAAAAATCATAGAATTTTGAAAATGAAGTTTTCTCCCTGCACAGCACGCATTATCTTAAATACAACTAATTTCCACTAGTTTCAAGTCCCATATCTTATTATTTCTGGAAACCATAAATTACGTACAGCAATAGGGGGGTAGAAACATTTTGTTACGGTTCGTTACATGGGGGTGGAGAGGGTCGATTATCCGTTACGTAATTTACGTACGGCCCCTTTCCTAAAACGCATTTTCTCCTTTGCCTGCTTAGTCAAGCTTTGTTTATAAAATACCGGTGCGGACCGATATGAGTTCTCTGAAAGAATACATTGTGTGCATTTATATTACGCATCTACATTTAGAATTAGGCTAATTATATTTCCTGAAGAAGATAATTAAATTCTATCACTTATATCCAGAAAACAATAATTTTCCACGATTTTAAGATAATATAAGATCAAGTATTCTAGTCCGGCAAAATATGCCGGATTTCAATTTTCTTTTCCGGTATATTTTATCGTACACTAAATTGAACTCTACAGAATTTAATATGAATTCAAAATGCGTGAGAGAGAAGGGGTGGAGAAGGAGAGAGAGAGAGAGAGAGAGAGATATGGAAAAGGAGAGATGGCAAAGGAGAGAGAGAGATGGAAAAGGAGAGAGAGAGAGAGAGAGATGGGCAAAGAGAGACTGAAGGGCTCCTGTCTGTGGGTGAAGAAAAGCGAGCCTCCGGTCTGTGCCATAAGACACAACGTGTGCGTGACAAGCCTGCGTTACATGTAGCATTACACTATGCAGTCGTGGTTTCATTCGAATCAGGCGCGACTACCCATATCGAGGTCTAAGATGTTTACACATCAAAAATTTTCAGCCGACTGATTAATTTAGAAGTTTTCTTTTTTGGAAGCCGACGATCCTACAAGGTGGCGGAGGAAGGCTCATCCTGCATTCTTCCACGCTTAGATCTTCTTTCACCTGAGGTTGATTGCCCCTACCCCTACTAATTCCGTATCATACTTGAAGCAGTTATGATTAGGTTTGTCAGAAAATCTCAAATGAAACTGAAGCAAGCTAGTTTTCAGTATACAGGTATTCGTCATCCTGTAAAGACAGTGCAAGTTCTAAGTGGTGTTTTCTTTCATACATAAAGTTGGAGGCAAGTTTTAAAAAGTTTTCAGGAAAGACAGCACATAAATTAATGAGGTATAGAGCAAAAGCCGGGTTCGTGTATGATTACGTATTTGGGTGATAAAATTGAAAATGAAAAGATAGAATTGATAACTGACCGTATAATAAAAGTAATTTTGACCGAAATTAAAAAAGCTAAGTATTATAGTATAATCATTGATTGTACACCAGATGCAAGTCACAAGGAACAAGTTAATTTTATTATTCGCTTTGTCGACATAAATTCAGAGGAACGAAATTTGGATATTCGGGGACAAAGTTATGACAATGGTGCTAATATGCATGGTAAAAACAAAGGGATTCAGAAAAGAATTTTAAATTTAATACCAAGTGTATTTTTTGCTCCTTGTAACCCACTCTAAATCTTATTGTTGACCCGGCGTCATGGGGGTGGAAAAGTGTTACACGGACGTAGGGGTGGGTCATATAGACCCGCTTATTAGATTTGAAATATACCAGTACTTTATTAATAAAAAAGGTAATATGTATTCCGGTATATTTTTTTAGGTATTCATGTAAATAAATAAAAGAGAAATAGCATATAATATTATGCTTTAATCATATTAATAATGACCGTTCGAGGTAATTCCGAGCCGTTGCTATTGAGCATGGAAGAGAGGGGTCGCAGTGGCGGGGGGCAGAAGCACTTCTGCGAGAATTTGCGAGCTGACAATTTGTGAAGGGTCAGTGTACATTGTAAAGAATTGAAATAATATGAATACAAAATGACGCCAAATTGTTACACCAAATGCAGGGATGAGTCTCGAGACGTTTTTCAACTTTGTGCACGTGTAACTCTCAGTGCGGTCGCCACTAGACTAATTTGTTACCTGCAATGCTTAGAGCGACTCAGCAGCTCCAGCTACTGAGAAGAACGGCAACGTCGCACGCATAGTAACCGAACTTCAAGCAAAATAAAATGTGCCGGGTCTCACAGACCCAACCCCCGTGACGCCGAGTTAATGACGTGACTAAAGTAACTTTTGAGACCGTTGATTTTTTCGATATTGTACAAGAATTGTATGTATTTTTTTCGGGATCAACGAAAAGGTGGGACATTTTAAAATCCTTTCTTCCTAATATTAGTTTGAAACCGTTAACAGATACGCGATGGCTTAGTAGAACAGATGCTAATAAACCTTTACGGTATTACTTAGGTGATATTTATGACAGTTTGGTAGAAGGAACTGAAGTATATAGGGATATAGCAGTGCGTCACAAAACTATATGTTTAGCCAAAAAGATTGTAAGCTTTCAGTTTGTATGTTTCGTTGTGATATGGAATGACATTCTCTCATAGATTAATTGCGTTAGTAAATTGTTGCAAGATCTAAATTTAGACCTTGCAGAAAGTATTGAAATAATTGAAAACGTTCATTCATTTCTCAATAAAAAACGAACAGGCGAAGGTTTTTAAGAGTATCTATCTCAAGCTACTGATTTGGCAAAGGATGTAGAGGCAGAGATGAAATTTCCAGAGGCAACAGCCGTTCGAAGAAGAAAATCCAAGCATGCCAAATACGAATGCGTTGATGAAAAAAATCATGATCTGCAGCATTGCTTCAAAGTTGATTTTTATTTTACTGTATTAGATACAACTATCAACTCTTTGAAACAGAGATTTGCATTTTTTTTAAATTCAATGAGTCGCTGGTTTTCTGTTCAATAGTTCAAATCTGAGAAATATTAATAATTATGATCTGCTCTAAAAATGTAAAAATTTGCAACAAAAACTAACAAACGAAAGCTAAAACAAATCGGATTTGGAAGGCTCGAATTATTGTTAAGATATATAGTATATAGGTATACATTTATATTGTATATCATAGCAGCAAGAGCGAACGCTTGAGAGAGAGTGAGCACACACACACAACTATGTTACCCCTTCCTTCTCTAGTACGCGTGAGAGAGCACGGTATAGGGCCAGTAGTCCACAAGGTAATCCGCACAATGGATGTAGTGCTTTGAGCACGTGTATATAGTTTTGACTTTATTAATTAAATATTATAGATAAAGAATAACTACTGGTATAAAAACTCATTTAAAACCCAGTAAATCAACATGGTAGCAGAGCGTGGTTTATAAAAAGTGAAAAATACGGCGATGTCAACGGATTAAGGTGAGTGCACAAAAGTGAGGTTAGAAGAGCACGCGATGACTTTTAATGAAATTAATCTATTCGTTCTGAGTTACGGTGACGTTAGGATGATTCACTTGTTTTCGAATACGTAGGAACACTCGTAAACAAAGAAAAGGAAAAATTATAAATAATAGTGAAACAAAAGTTCAGTGAAAAGCTAAAACACGAGGTGAAGTGAACACATGCAATCTTTTCGAGGTTAATAATGCGGTCGGATGACCAGTGAAGGCAAATGAGTTGAATTTAAATGTTTACAATAAATAAATGGATAAAAAGTGAACATTCAATTGAAGAATTCGACAGTCAGAAGTTGACGTTTTGTGGAAAAAGCGTATTACATTGTACCTAAAATTGAAGAAGTGGCATGAAGTCATAGAAAGAGAAAGAATTGTAACCGAAGAAGAAGACGATTGGAATCAAAAGGATCTATTAGCGATGAATTATATATATAGTACGATTACGAACGAACAGAAGGAGTTTATCAATGATAAAACGACGGCTTATGATGTAATGAAAGAGTTCGACAGTAGATATTTGAAAGAGTCGACTGCACTACAAATAATCTGCAGGAATAAATTGGAAAAAATGAAATTAGACAACTACAGTGACAACTACAGTGACAACTACGTTTTTAAGTGAGTTTGAAAAATCAGTGAATGAATTGAAAAGTGCGGGCGCACAGATCACAGAGAAAGAGAAATTGAATTATATGCTGAACACATTGCCGGATACATATAGCTACATAGGAGATTTGATTGATGTCTTAAAACCGGAGGAGCAAACGGTTGCTTACGTGAAAAATAAAATAGAGATCGCTGAAAAGAAAAGTAAAAGTGAACATGAAGAAAGGAAAATAAACGCATTTGCTGCACAGAAGGAAGGATGTGTTACGTGCGGAGATGTAGGCCATTTTGCCAGAGAATGTACCAAGAACAAAGGAGAGTACAATGCGTGGCGTGGGCCATCACGTGGTCGCGGCTACAGTAGAGGCAGTGGCGGATTCAGACGAGCCAGCGGCGGTTACAGCGGCCGAGGCTTCAACTGGAGAAGTAGAGGAAATTTTCGGAGCCAACGTGTTCGAGGGCGAGCAGCAGCGCACGAGCAACGAGACGTAGGAGCGAACGCGTGGATAGCAACTTCAACAGCGCATTCGGCGGGTAACAGCGAAGTAAATAAGATAAGTAACTGCGAGATAAATTGGTTATTAGATAGCGGATGTACGGATCATGTTATTAATAATGATAAATACTTTGAAAATTGCATTGATCTAAAAGAACCGATGAATATACATATATTTAGGCGATAATAGGTCGGTAAAAGCAACGAAAATTGGAAATGTTATAAGTTATTTCGTAACGTTTGGGAAATTTAATGAAGTTGATATAAGAAATGTTTATTATTCTAAAGATATGAGCAATAATTTAATTAGTTACGGAAAAATTACTGATAACAATACTATTGTTTCATAAGGCGATAAGTCTAAAATTTTTGATAAATTTGGGAAATTGACAACTGTTGTATATAAAACAGAAAATAAAATTTATCCAATGAAAAGTTTTTTAAAACCTAAACAAAATCAAGTAAATAATATTGAATTAACTAGTGAAATGAGTCAAAAGGAAAAATGGCACAGAATGTTAGGTCATGTCAATTTTAGTTATTTAAATACTTTGTGTAGAGATCAACTAGTGATCGGCATTCCGAATGAAATTGAATCAGAGATTATAAAATGTAAGACATGCATAGAAAATAAAATGCATAATTTGCCATTTAATAATAATCGATCTAGAGCCAAAGAAATATTAGAAATCATACACTCTGACGTGTGTGGTCCTTTCAAAACAGTCGGTTTGAATAATAAAAAATATTTTGTTTCGTTTATCGATGACTATAGCAAAATAGCTAGAGTTTACTGTATTAAGTCTAAAGATGAAGTACATGAGTGTTTAGTTCGATTTGTAAACGAAAGTGAAAATTTACCCGAAAAAGGGTAAAGAAAATAAGATGTGATAATGCACTAGAATATGTAAGAGGTCAATTTTATAGATTTACTAAAGAAAGAGGGATAATAATGGATAACTGCCCAGCGTATGTACACGAATTAAATGGCACAGCCGAGAGATTTAATAGAACCATAATGGATATGGCGCGTTGTCTATTAGCTGAGGCGCAGGTAGATAAAAAATATGGACCAGAAATAGTATACGCGGCAGCCTACTTGAAAAATCACACATTAGCCAATACTGTGGAAAAGAAGACGCCTTATGAAATATTTTTTGGGAAAAAACCTAATGTTGAGAATTTACGGTTTAATGGGAGTAAAGTTTTTGTGAGAAAACCGAAACAAAAAAGAACGTCTAAATGGGATAAGAAGGCAGATATGGGAATATTGTTAGGCTACGCCGAAGTAGGTTATAGAATTTCAATTAATTATAAAATAATTGTTGCTAGGCATGTAGAATTTGTAGTAAAAGATATTAAATATATTGGCCTTGATGATGAAATTCCTGATAAAACAAATATTGATAATGTTAGTAACGATATGTTGAAAAGTAGCTCAGAAAGTAATGATGAAAATGAACAAACTGAACTAAATGAGAATGAGAGTGAACAAATTGATTTAAACAAAAGGGAAAATAAAATAAAAAATAAAAATCTAGAAGTTCAAAGAAAATCTGCACGTGTACTTTTGAGGAGGCGATTTATTGCGATGAAAATAAATATTGGAAAAAGGCTATGGACACAGCAATAGAATGTTTACATAAAAACGAAACATGGGAATTAGTCGAAAATGTTGAAAACAAAGACGTGTTAGATGTAAAATGGGTATATACAAAAAAAAAAACAGGCAACAGGTATAAAGCCAGATTAGTAATAAGAGGCTTTCAGCAACGTAATTTAATTTACGATATACAGTGAGGCCAAATTCATAGTAGTCATAGCCATAAGTGCGAAAGAGATGCTCTTATGCGCCATCTACTAGTGTCTTACTTGCATTTACGCTTCTCTATGACTACTATGAAGTTGACCTTGCGGTATACTCTCCAGTAGAAAGTAATGAAACTTTAAAATTTTTATTTGCTTTTTGTTGTCAAAATGGTTTAATTATAGAACAAATGGATATAGAAACTGCATTCTTAAATGGAAAAATAAGCACTGAAGTATATATTAGTCAACCACAAGGTTACGAAGATGGGACAAATAGAGTTTGTAAATTGATAAAATCAATGAACGTTTTAAGCGAAAGTCCCAGGGATTGGTATGAATGCTTTGATGAGTATGTTAAAAGAATAGGCCTCCAGAAAAGTAACGTAGATTTATGTTTATACGTTCATGGAAACGGTGATGATACGGTTTATTTAGTAAATTATGTTGACGATGTATTATTGTGTAGTAAAAACAGAAAGAAAATACAAAAAATAAAAAATTCGCTATCTGAAAGATTGAGTATGAAAGATATGTGCGAAATAAAATAATACCTAGGAGTTAGAGTGGAGTATGATCACGCTAATGGAAAAATGGAATTAAGTCAAACGGGGTATATTGAAGCACTAGCAGACAAATATAATATTCATGAGAGTAAACTGTATAAGAAACCTATGGAGACCAAGTTAAAGATAGAAAAGTCCGATACGTGCGAGAAAAATATTTTGTACAGAAACTTAATGGGTGCATTGTTATACATTAGTTCAAATACTCGGCCAGGTGTAAGCTACAGCGTTAATTACTTAAGTCGGTTTCAAAACTGTTATACTGCAACACACTTCAATTATGCTTGACGGATATTAAAATATTTGTATTTAACTAAAGATTTAAAATTATGTTATAATAAAAATGAGAATGTTGAAATCATGGATTGTTACGTAGACGTGGATTGGGCCGGAGATAACTCTAGAGCAGTATTAAGCAGTGCAGATTTATTTTGTGAAGTTCCTGGGTTATTTCCTTTTATTTTGATTTTGAACTCCTCGTCCGAACCAGAGTCTGTTTCACTTTCTATCTGTATTTTAGGGGTGGTGGATGGACCAGCAGCACCAAAATCTGCCGATTTTGGTTCCAGCATCGCGAAGTTTCTAGACTCCCTTTTTCTCAGGAATGCAGTTACTTTCTTATCGAATTGGCCTATAACCATCTGTCGCGAGGACCTTTGGCCTAAGAGAAAGAATTTCTTAATTGTCGGAACTTTCTTTGACTTATCAGGACAGTGACAGATACTTCCCTCCGAATTAGCTGGGTTGATAGGGCATTTACAAAAATCCACGTCGAAAAGTACATTAGACTTTTCAAACAAATTTTTAAAGGCCCCTTTTAAACCGCTACACTCTTCCCTAGACTTATTCTGGTATGATTTAAGGAGGTTCTGGTGTTCTTTATGAAAAGAAACAATTCTATCAGTGATTGTTTTTTGGCCCGCAGCAGGTAATAATGCTTTTTCATACAGGGTCAAAACCTGAGTCAGAACAACATTAGCTACGTCCAGGAAAGGAGCTTTAGGAGAAAGTTCTTTCACACATGTGTTATTGAATTTTTCGTCAAAACAGGCCAGAAGGATATCCTTCAACATCAGAGGTTGACTCTCCGGCAAACTCCGTAGAGTGCCAAGTATAGGGCGTGTAAAAGAAGAGCGTGTGGGTGGCATTATGCTGGCCAGGAGCCACAGTCTAAGGAAAACCTTCAACCAAGTCTAGCAGAAGTAAACTAGTGTTGAGAATCAACGATGAAGCGAGACAAGTAGGAATAAGTCAAAACGAGTCAAGATGAGATGCCAGCGCCAGTCAAAACAACGAAGCTAGTGTAGGAACGGGACGGCCGGCGGGCGACGTGCAGTAGCGGCAGAGGGGTGGCGCAGGGTTTAGGTGGGGGATCCCTAACCTCCCACCCCACCTCCACCGCACTGTTTCTTAGTCCCTAACTCGTTGCGGCGCTTACCTAGGTCAGGGCTCGCCAGAATGCAGTCTTTGACTGACAAGACTGACAGTGTCAGTAACGAAGACTAGGTCAAATAGACCCCAATAAATTTTCGTCGAACTTGTCCTTCGACTGGTCCCTAATCCTTCACGGTAAATTACAATTTGAAAAAATGTATTGCGGACTCACGTAGAAAAAAATCAGACCCTTCGGTGTGAAGAATAAGCCCAAATGAACCGTGACCGTAAAGACTTAAACCCTTTCCAGGATTCCTGGAAACCGAAGAAAAAAATGACGGAAAAACTTTCTGTCAGTCTCGCACTTGTCGGGTCAGTCTGCACCTGCTGAAAGTGGTGAGCCCTGACCTAGGTATATGCCGTATTTGCCACAATTCACTAAAATTGCACATTTTCCACCATTTTTCTACCAGGTTTTCGGGGCTCAAATGAAAATCCCGGTTCGACCAATCGCTTTCATGTTATGTCGAGACACATTTTATGACTTCTCGAGCTCAAATATTAACATACCGACTTTCGGGTCGCCGTGCAAAGCTACGAGCAATTTTGCATGTTTTCATTAAAATTCCAAAATTTCAAGGGCGCAGCGGGGATAGTAAATAGTATCCGAGCGGACTGAAACTTTTTGTACTTTCATTTGGCATGGTTTCACAACTTTTCCGTACCTCCATCATCCGAAACATGAAACACTATATTTTCGATACACTCTAGTGGGCAGGGTCTGCCAGACAGCATTTAATTTGAAGTACATTTTTAAAAACTACTGTAATATTCCTTTTCCCTGAATAAAATTAAAATTAAATTCAAAAAAGATTCAAAGATACCTTTTTTTCAGTGAAGAATCTTTAATGAGTTATTTTGAAAAAAAAATTCCAAAATTTACATTTTATCTTTAAATGTCACTAAACATGATTTAAAAGAAAAGTTGTTTTCCGAATCGTATTCAAGAATTAATTTTTGCTTCAAAGCATCTTACGATGAGTTTCAAAGACTATTCGGAAATCAATTTTGTAGTAGGTATTGATTTTCATTATTAGTTGAATATTTAGTTGTTCATCGTACATATAAAAGACCTTAGTTGGTGCTTGCGATTTTTATTCGTTGTAAATAACAATTATAATTTTAGATTTAATCTTTAGCATTGACGCGGCTTATTTTGTTCCTAAAAATATTCTCTACAATAAACACAATTCCTAGGAGTTTCATTAATAATAAAAACAGAAGTTAATTTATATAACAGAAGTTCATTCTTGTGTTCTCTGAGGCTATCTTTAAAGCGTCGCACAGTGTCGAAAAATTGAGAAAATTCCAACCACGCGACATTTTTGACGATATCGCATTGGAACTTATTTATTCTCTTCTATATGTTTTAAATTTAGACGCCTCGGTGTGCAAATTCAGAATTCCATCAAGGTTTTTTTTTATACCAGTGCAAAGTCATGTGTCTCCATGAATATGCAGGCGAATGTCCAAAAAGTTCCGGGACACCCCAGTCAGTCCCAAGATATAACTATTTCTGAAGAGGGTAAGGTCATTCCTGCAGTAACTTTGAACGAGGAATCCAATGGAGACCTTGGTTTTGACTTTTAGCTTGTCCTTCAGCGTCACTTCAAGGTCACCTTTTTTTTTTTAAATTGGGAACCCCTATTTTTGACAACGGCAATCGAAAGAGCCGAAAATTTTACGCACAAATATGAGCTCAAGTTGTAGGTTTGACCTTGGTGGTACGCAAAGGTCACTTCAACTTAAGCGAGGTCTGGGTATTTTAGAGAAAAGATAAAATACCTTTCAATGACAATCAGGACATTCCTTCATCAACTCAAAATAAGAAATTCAATAGTGACCTAGCTTTTGACCTTGAACTTGTCCTACAAGGTCATTTCAAGGTCCACTTTTTTTAAAAATGGAATCCTAATATTTTAATGTCGGAAAACGAAATAGCGAAAGCTTTTATGTTACAAAATGTACTTAAGACACAGGTAAGGTGTGGTCTTAATAACCACTCAAGGTTAGATGCCACATTAATTGTCATTGAAAGATTATTTCAAACATTATTTCAACATTCTCACTATAAGAATCACACTAACCGCCTATCGGCTCACAATCACTAGGCATACAAATTTGTCAATTCCATTTCCATATTTCCGGAATTTAGTTGCAAAAATGAGATGGAAAAAAGTCAAAACAGCGAAGAGTAATATGACGCCTGATAAGGAAAACAAATGATACAATATACACACACACTCTTTCGATTTCCGACATTAAAATATTAGGATTCTATTTTAAAAAAAGTTAACCTTGAAATGACCTTGAAGAACGAGTTCAAGGTCAAAAGCAAGGTCACTATTGAATTTCTTATTTTGAGTTTGATGAAGGAATGTCCTCATTGTCAAAAATAGGGGTTCCCATGTAAAAAAAAGAGGTGACCTTGAATGACAAGCTCAAGGTCAAAACCAAGGACTCCATTGGAATCCTCATTCAAAGATACTGCAGGAATGACCTTAACATCTTCAGAAATAGTTATATCTTGGGATTTACTGGGGTGTCCCGGAACTTTTTGGACATTCGCCTGCATATTCATGGAGACACATGACTTTGCACTGGTATAAAAAAAACCTTGATGGAATTCTGAATTTCCGCACCGAGGCGTCTAAATATAAAACATATAGAAGAGAATAACAAAAGTTTCCAAGCGATATCGTTAAAAATGCAGCGTCGCTCTGTCTGACCAACATAGACACGACCGCATTCACATGGGATGATATAAATGATGTGGTTTTTTAGTTCTATTAGAGTTTTATCTTTATTTTTAGTGAAACATTGAAAAGGATCTTTTTCAGTTTTCAGTTAATTAAGATCTAATTTGTGATTATTATTTTGAGTTGTAGTGTTAGAAATTTGGTTTTTAATTTGTAAATTAATTAATCTTTTATTAATATATTTTTTCATGAAATTGATAGGATAACAATTATTTTAAACTGTATTTTTAATAATATTGAAATTTTTTGTTTTAAATTTACTATCAGAAAGTGTAACTGCTCTGTCAACTAGACTTAATTTGAATTATTTTTTAAAACTACTACATATAATATTCGTTTTCCCTGAATAAAATAAAAATTATATTAAAAGAAGACTTTTCGAAATTAATGATACCTTTTTTCTCTGAAGAATGATGCTTTGGGGAACAAGAATCAGGTATTTCGATCATGGACAACCACGGGGGGGGGGGGGGCAGGAGGAGAATAAAAAATTATATATATATATATATAATTAAAAAAAAAGTTAAACAACCACCGCAGAGTACCACTAAGAGCAACTGCCATCTAGAAAAAAAATGTCAATAGCCCCAGTAGAACCGCGGTAAAATACACCTATGGCCACGTCTCACATCCGTGAGATGGGTGGTCACAGGGCACGACGAAATCACTAAGACAGGCCGGCGAAACCCTCGTGTGTCTTGAGGACACGAAGCGACCCAAGGATGACAGCTTTCTGCATCCATCTCGCAAGTGCCTGTCTTGGAGAACAATGTCAGGCCTCGAGTGCGCAACGGAGACTGCTGCCCGAAAATCGTAGTTCCAGAAAACCTGGCACTTCTCGTTTCGGACAATTGACTCTATATCCCTTGGAGCGTTCGGCAGGGCAGGGTCGCGACCAACACCGTAAGAGCGACAAAGGCTGTAATAAAGTACTCTTAGGGCCGCATTATGTCTATAGATATACGTTGTTCCTGCGTGGGTCGGACACCCCGATAGTACGTGTTCTAGGTACTCAGCGTGTACATGACACGCTCTGTACCTATCACTGGGAACTTCTTGACATAAAATGCGGGCGCGGTATGCTAAGGTGGAGATTACACCGTCCTGGCATGCGAAAATAAAGCCCTCTGTACCTAAATTGAGCCCTGATGATTTGAGGAAAGCAAAAGTTTGCTCCTTTGATAAGGACTGTTTTTCTACATTTCTGTGAAAGTTTCCGTGCATATGCTTGTCGAGTAGCTCTTTGGTGAAATTTTCCAACCTCTGCTTTCTTTACTTCGGCTTTTAGACGTGAAGCATCTAGATGGAGTAATGCACTTTCCTCACTTCTGAAGTTGTAATTCAGGCCAAGTTCTCGGCAGCTTGCTCCGCGGCTTTGTAAAGGAACGCTCCTTCGCGTCCGTCTTGACGGCGTGAAATGTATAATCGCAGAACTGACGAATCGATATGCAAGCTCGTTCTTCGTCTATTGAGCCACTCCAAACGAGTAGAGTAGAACCGGGACGGCAAGCATGTTAGTCGCAGATACCTTGTTCAACGCCGACAGATTGGAAGACCAAATCTGTCGAAGAAGATGCTTGTATCTGCTTCGGAGAGACTCCTTCACTGATGTTACGTCCTGAATGCGGCTTTGAGACACGCCCAAGTATGCATAGGTCTCTCCAGTGTTAAGATGTCTAATAACACTTATATCCACAAGCTCAGGGTCCTTGGGAACGCCAGTAATCTTTCCTTTCTTCAAATGAATTTTGGCACACTTGTCCAAACCAAAGTCCATCCCAATCTCTCCTGTGTAATTCTTGACGATATTTATATCAGATTGAAGTTTGCTTTTACCAGCGGCATAGATCTTCAGGTCAACGATATAAAATACATGAGTGACCTTATGCTCACGCTGATTAGTGTCGCCACAGAGGTATCCAGGAGAATTTCGTAGTGCGAGAGATAGAGGAAAAAGTGTGATGCAAAAAAGCAAAGGGCTCATACTATCCCCTTGAAAGACGCCCCTCTGGAAGGTGACCTAGTTCGTCGTCAGACGATGATTCCTAGATGAGATGGTAAATCTAGTTTTCCAAAGAGACATCAATCTCTCTATGCATCTCACTATGTGTGGATCTACCTTCAAGCTTTCCAACAGACAGATGATAAGTCTATGAGAGGTTGAATCGAAAGCTTTCCGGTAGTTAATCCAGGCCATTGACAGGACGCGCTGATGGGCGGCAGCGTCTTTACAGACACACCTGTCAATTAGCAGGTTCTCTCGACAGCCTGCTACACCTTTTTTCGAGCCTCGTTGTTCGTACATCTCTCGCCATACAGGCTCAATTCGTCGAACGATCCTGTTGTTTAGGACCGCTGTAAAGATCTTATACAGTGTGTTTAAACAAGTTATTTGCCTGTAATTCTCTGGTCTGGACAAGTTGACTTTTTTCGGTAGGAGTATAGTGCGTCCTAACACCAGCCACTGCGGAATGGGCGTCTCCGACTTTAAATATGAGGCGAATATGCGGGCCAAATGTTGGTGTATGGAAGTAAACTTCTTCCACCAAAAGTTCTTGATACAATCTGGTCCAGCACCGGAAAAGTTCTTCGTGCCTCTAAGTGCTTTTTTCACCTCTTCGGCAGTGACTGATGGGCACTCCTCCTCAGATTTTATGAGGCTGTCGCAAAACTCCTTGAAGCGGATGATATTGTCAGTATCTTCTTTCAACTCTAATGTTTCCGGGATCTTGTACACCTCTCTCCAAAAAGTCTCTACCTCCTTGGGCTTGGGTGGATTTTTTACAAAAACAGGGGGATCACTGAAGAGGCGTGATGGGTCAGCAAGAAATTGTTGATTCTCCCTGTTCCATCTCTCCCTCTTCTGTATCCTCCTCCTTGCGTCAGATAACAGCCTTATTTTGTCAACAATATGCTGCTTGATTGTCAGAAGCTTTGACTTGTTCAGTGTGTGATTCAAGGTCCTTATTTCTTAGGCGAACTTTCGAACCCTTTCCGTGAACGGTCTACCAGATGTTATGAAGTCAATCGCACATTGAACACGGGACGCATTCTGTCTTGCCCATCCAATTTTCTTGTTCAGTTGATGCAAGCGTCTTCTGGTCTTCTGATCCATCGTCGGTTTCAGCCTTCGATTTGAATCAGCCAAAGCTCTCGCAGCACCATAAACTGAGCAATTGATGGTCCAGAGGTCGCACTCTTGCGAGATATCTCCACGAAGGGAGGAATCCATTTCAGCCAGATCTTGGGGCTTAAGAGGAACTTGCATGTTGATGTTCCTCCTTGTACTGAAATTGCGATCATCTTCCAGAAGGTGCCTCCTTTCTGCGGTTGGTCTTAATGTCGTTTCATCTTCGTCTGCAGCTTGATCAAGCAGCGGTTTAGGAAGCGCTCCGCGTACATATCCATTTTTCCGGAGGTAGTCGGCTTGATTTCACAAAGACTGATGCGAAACGTGCTGAAGCTCTGGGTGCTTCTGGCACCACAGAGTATGCATACGCGCCATAAAGCCTCCGCGAACAGGGATAATGTTGGCATCGTAGCAGTCTAGCAGGTCATTCTTAAGTTGATCCGTCCACTCAATGTGGGCTTTTCGCCGGTTCGTCGTCGTGTTTCCATCTAAATTATTTTCAGCACCCCGAACTCTAGGATGATCGGCATTATTTGCCGATCCATTGTCGGGTGCTCTGCGCGTTCGATCGTTTTGAACCGCATCTACAACATTTTGGTGGTTTTTTGGTTTCATTGTTGTTCCCACGAGCAGCTAGGGAAAGGGTGTGTCAATCCTTGTAGAGCCCCGCGTGCAAGGATAAGGCTGATACTCTGAGACGCCGCCCGGTATACCAGAGTCACCGTTAAAGACACCTCACCCAGGTGCCATGCAGCTTTCGGCACGGTTCTCACACCTTCGCTTAGGGGTTATTCCTTCAGGGCCATCCCTGGACAATTGTCCACGACTGCTTATTAATTATTGTAACCATATTCAGCAGAAACCCTGGGTACGGGGACCCTCTATCCGCAACCCGAGGACGCGTTCGGTGGCTTTGTCATAAGCACTTCGGTTCTTTTCCAAGGGAATCGAAACCAAAATCGAATGGGATTTTTATTTATTTTTTATATTTTTATACGGCTGCCCAGACTCAAGTGCCCGGATTTATATAGCCCTATAAAAATAAAAGAAATAAATAGAAAATTCCTTTTCCAAAAATTAGTTGAAGTTTTAGTTTTTAAGTTATAAAATATTCAAACTGGACCAATCAGGAGCGCCGTATAAATAGCCGTGTGTGCGTGAACGGGATTTCAACGCAGTGTTATCGAAGTGAGCGCAGAGGTGGGGTTAGCGACGGGAGAACACTACGTTGGAATCCCGTTCACGCACACACAGCTGTTTATACGGCGCTCCTGATTGGACCAGCTTAAATATTTTATAACTCAGAAACCGAAACTTCAACTATTTTTTGGAAAAGGAATTCTCGATTCATTTTTTAAATTTTTATACGGCTATATAAGTCCGGACACTTGTATTTTTGTATTTTTGAATTCTAACGAAAAAATGGCGTCGAAAATAATTATAAAAGTTTTTGCTAAAGTTATTAATCAGCGAGTAATTAACAATTAAAGATTAACCAATCAGAAATCAACCAGATACAAAAATTGAAAAAAATATTTTCCACAATCAAGCAAATTCGACAACATTCTCATGAATTCTGTAAATTCCCTTGCATTTTGTAGAATTTTCGAGAACTCAGTGGAATTCTCCTGAATTCTGAGGAATTCTTATGAATTCAGCAGAATTGTCTTAAAATAGAATTCTCTTGAAATATGTGAAATTCTCTTAAAATTTGTTTAATTCTCTAGAATTTAGTCAAATTATCCTGTTTTATTTCGAATTTAGCAGAATATTCTTGAAAAGAGAATTCTGCGGAACTTAAAAGATGCTGCTGATTTCAAGAGAATTTCGCTAATTTCAAGACAATTTTGCTGATTTCAATAGAATTCTGTCAAACCTAAGAGAATTCTACTACATTGGAGAGGATTTTACATAATTGAAGAGAATTCTACCGAATTCAAAAGAATGATACAGAACTCAAGAGAATTCCACTGATTTCTCGAAAATTCTACAAAATTCAAGGGAATTTACAGAATCCATGAGAATGTTGTCGAATTTGGCTGATTGTGAAAAATATTTTTTTCAATTTTTGTATCTCGTTGACGATATTTTCTAATCTTTTAAATGATTCTATTTGCAATTTCGTAGATTAAGTCGCTGCACAGATATTTGTCTTTGAACTGAAGCATGAATTTTCAAACGATCAAAGGAAATGTACCCAAACTTTCGGTCTGTAGTTTTTCTGGGCATTCTTGAGTCTAGGGATTGAATATCAGGTAACACACCATGGTGGCATTAGAGGCGCAATGGATAAAAAATCTATTTACGGCGAGTAGTGGCTCATAGAGAGTACCCGCACAGACATAATTATGTAGTGAAACTTGCCCCAAACCAAGACATCTTAACAGAATGGATTCTATAGATACAGTACAGTGCCCGTTTTAGAAAACGAAGACTAAATCTTATACTTGAATGCAACTATACAGACGGATCATTATATCCGAGCCAATCGACCCGATATCGTGATACGTAAGAAAAAAAGGAAGAAGAGTCTACATCATCTACATTGCGTGTCCACTTAACAGGAACTTGCAGGCAACCTATACAATCAAGATCCATAAGTATAGCGAGCTAAGGCAGGAAGTAAAGACAATATTGAGAAATGTAAAACATGTATCTATTCATCCTATTGCAATTTCGGCGGCAGGCAATGTGCACGCAAGATGCACTGAAGATCTCAAACATTGAGTCAGTAGGGTACTGGTGACAGCTTAAAAAGCGGTTGTACTAAAAACCTGTCGCGTTCTAAGAAACTTGCTTACACCATCAGGAAGTAGACGACTGAAACTCTATGGAGCTTGAACTAAATTTGATCTCAACATCTTCGTAAGAGGTTTCAAACATCTTTATAAACTTTTGACATCTTTAACTCATAGGGCACTTGACGCAGTCTGTGGCTGATAATGAAAAACAGGGTTCGCCCAAGAAAATGGTTGAAAAACACATGAAATTGTAATTAACCATCTTAAGCCTGATAATTTTTTTGTCATTTTTTGAAGCTTCCATTCAACATACTTCTATCTTTACTAAATTATAATGCGTTACCCTCGACCATGCAATAAAGGCTGTACCTGCTCTACCTCCACTTTCTCCACTCGTAATACTCAATAGCTCACACTTTTGCCACTCTCGCATTCGCACCATAGATATCTCTATAAATAGAAGCGCTTCACTCTTATATATCCCAAAAATCTAACGCTAGGAAAAGTTTCGGCGAACACTCATCAATATCTCGAACTACCAGAATCGCAAAAGAATTAAACAAAAAAGGGCTTACTGTTTTCGGTCCTTCACATTTCACATTCTAATAGATTATTTTTAAGTTTAGATTATGTTCAGATTGAATTTAGAATTACATTAAATGATGATTGAATACTTTCTGTTGGTTAAATTTGTAATTGGGCTTTTTACTAATTATTTTAATAAAGGAATACACAATAAAGTAAGCCATTTTTTAGAATTAATTGCTTTGCCTTCTTTGCGATTTGAGTCTGATCGGGGTGTACTACAGCGCTACTACAAAGGTGTTAAGAGTGAGCAAATATTTTTGACATCACGCTTTCAAACATAACCTATTGCATAATTAAACATTTTAAACATTCAAAACTCCACAAATATTAGATCAAAGATTTGGAAAATTAATAATTTAAAATTGAAAAACTTGGAATTGCAATAAGTATCAAAGGCTTTTTAATTTTAGCACACTAAAATTACAAATAACTTAATAATGATCTTAAATTTACAGTATTTAAAAACCACTATTTAATAAATAATCGTAAGAACAATAAAACAGCAGTTTAAAGTGGTAAGATTATGTCATTAATTAAAGAAAGGGATATACGCTTACTACTTACTCGTATAGCAATGACAGCATTTTGAACGCTGTATCCAAATCAATTATGGTGTTTGGTAATTTTAAAGTAGCGGCCTTGATAGTTTTTCGGAGACTTTTGTCAGTCACATCTCTATCAGCTTTACTCTTTGTGTCTCCTTTTTTTGCTTTATTGCTTCTCTGAAATCAATTATTTCGTTAAAATATGTCATAAATTGTTTCTAACTAAAATATATTGTTTTCAGGGTAAAATGTGATACACGTACCTAGGAGTGTAAGCAAACGCTACTGTGGGCAGCGAGCGGGATGGTTGACGCAGTTTTGGGGACGGTGATGCAGACGTTCTGTCAGTCGGGGAAATCTAGGGAGATTGGGGGGGGGGGGGGGGCCCTGGGCTTGGGTGTTCTTCGCTCGGGCGAGCGTGGGAGTGAAGAAGCCAGGGAGATGTGGTTTGGGCCGAAGTCCGGACAGATCTGCCAGTCGGGGGATTCCAGGGAGATCAGGCGGCGCACCACTTGCAACGCAAGGGAGGCGGTTCGCTTCGTCGCTGTCGCTGAGATGGGGCTTCGCGCGATTGGTTCACTCTCGCCACGTAAAAGTCTGCAAGCTTAGTTTTTTCTATGTCAAATGACCGCGAGGTCCGAATGCCCGGGCGATGAAAGAAAGAATCTTTGGTGTTCGCCAAAGGTGACTCATGATTATAGGTATAATTTATAACCATGTGTACAATATGAAATTATAGGTTTACTTTCTCGTGTGTAAAAAGGCGTAATGCACGTTTAAAAAAAAAAGATATATTTAAACTTGGAATTATTACAGCATATCGTCCAACCGCACGTATCAGAAGCATTAACTCAAACCAGACTAATACTATAGTCCCTGAATACTATAAAACTAAATAGTAAACCTGATAGCGTTAAATGCTTCGCGGCAAAGATAACAATTTTTAATTGAACATTATAGCCGGGCTTGAAAGCTCATGCTTTCAACAAACAATCGTAAAGAAAGTAAACTATAAACCAAAAAAAAAATGAATCCGAAGTTTATAGCACTGTCATGCCAAAAGAAAAAAGAAAAACTAATTACCTGTGAATTAAGAATATAAATGAAAGCTTGTCTAATCAAGTTCGCAAGACAAGATACAAATCGCCGGTAACGACCTTTTTAAGATATTTCCATTAGCTATTCTCACCTCAACAACCCTTACCAATCCATCCTTACCCGGATTCACCTCGACGATTCTGCCAGTTCGCCAAGTAAGAGAGAGGGGGGGGGGGTATTTACTTCTTTGGGTAGGACCAAAAGCCCCGGTT
>CAKNXH010059302.1:84992-103955 GCA_932178445.1 Andricus quercusramuli | reverse complement strand
GCAACGAAGGAACCCGACGCGCCGCCGAACGAGCCGAGGCGCGTCAACCTCAAGGATATCCCCAGCGCCGGGACAAAGGACCCTCGTCAGCGTCGCCCGCGGGTACCGCGGGCGGAACCCTTGACGTTGAGGGTACCCGAGTTCGCCAGAGGACCCCGTTACACTTTCCCACCACTGGAGGTGGTTAAGCGGGGACGGACCGCCGTGGTCGATTGCCGCGACCCGGACTCGACGCCACGACCACCACGCATACCGCCGAAGGAAACAGTGCCGAAACCTTTGTCACTGTGCTTCCCGCCGACCGAGGAACTGCCGGCACCATCCGAATTCATCAACTTCCGGGTTCCTGACACCCCCAGATCACCCAGCGCCGCCGAGGAACCTGCCGGTTCACCAGCTCGCCCGGAAAGTACCTTGTCACTCCCAGGTACCCCTCAGGGCCGATCCGCACCGGTTCCACCAAACGACGAGAGAACCCCGGATCCCGAAGTCCTACTATTATACGCGGAGGGAACCCCGGAACTCTTCTCTCCGTCCCTACTCGGTTCACCACCTCGGAACCCTCTCCGACCGGTTCCCGACGCTTCACGTCGGAACCTTCTTGACCGTTTTCAGGGCGGTAATTAGGATATTAATGTAAACGACGGTCCAGAAAGGACGAATAATAATTGTAATCTTGACGGCCTGCAAGGGCAAATTGTAATTTTTCTTTGACGGCCTGCAAGGGCGAATTGTAATCATTTCTTTGACGGCCTGCAAGGGCGAATTGTAATCATTTCTTCGACGGCCTGCAAGGGTATACTTGTACTCACCTCATTGATCCGTGAGGACTAAAAAAAGAAAAAGAGAGAGGTCGCCGGGAGGCGACCCAAAACACAAATACAAACCACAAGTCGGTGCACTCACCGCACAGTTGCTACCGCACTGTTTCTCCCGTCCCGCATGGACGGGCTCACGGCTTGGAGAAAGCTCGTGAAGGGCGAGATCAGGAGGGTGTATCTCCCGCCGCCCACTAGCCAGAAGAACGTCCCGCGGGACATGCGAGCGTTCGACGCCTGGCTTGCGGAACGCGCTCGAGAACGCGCCGCCTCTCAGACACAGAGGCCCGCGTGAGACTTTCTCTCTCGCTCTTTTCCCCTCTCGCACGAGGGACGGCAATCGCCGAGCAGGGCACCGTTGCTCCCGCAACTCATCCCCCCCCCCCAGAAGTTCAAGAACTAACACCACGCACTGTAATCTACCCCCCCCCCCCCCCCACGGGCTCTATAGCTGGGGTAGAGAACACAATTTGCTTCGAGATGTCTATTCCAGTTGATAAGTAGCACACTGAGGAAAAGCTTCCAGATTTATTAGGCTGCATCAGCAGAAGGCCAGCTCTGATCCATCCAAGTTTAGTTTTTTGTAAGATTAAGAGATTTTTTCCAAGTTTTATCTTCCCCACGCAAAGCAAGTTCCAAAAGATAGTACCTAAGATCACATCGATTTTTCCTGGAAATGTTAAATCTGGATCAGCAGCTGGGTACGCAGGCGAAATGAAA
Source organism: Andricus quercusramuli (assembly GCA_932178445.1). Taxonomy (NCBI): domain Eukaryota; kingdom Metazoa; phylum Arthropoda; class Insecta; order Hymenoptera; family Cynipidae; genus Andricus; species Andricus quercusramuli. The sequence goes on along the minus strand of CAKNXH010059302.1, from coordinate 102,417 downwards.
AAATTGTAATGAAATTTGTCTTATTCCAGAAACAGGTAGATCATCTCTCCTCTTAGTAAGCTTTAGCAGATTACATAGATCAGTGCTAATTTAATTTGACTGAGAGCCGGAGTCCAAAAAGGCCTTACACTCTCGTGGTTGACCCTGGTTATCGTAAATGATGATGCGAACTGTCGCAAGCATACCCTGATCGTTGAAATCATTTAGTCGACTGGGAACGGAAACGAAAGCCGATGCTAAAGTGTGCCGAAAATCATCTTCACTTGTTGGCGTGAATCCTGCATTCTTGGACGAAGATGAATTATCTGAGGCACTGTTGCGCCCCTCATCATGTTGTTTTGTAGCATTGCTGGCAGAACCGTCGAAGTGGAGCAGAGTATGATGTTTTTTGTTACAGCGTAGGCAATTTCCAGATGTACAATTCTGAAATGCATGATTACCTCAGACAATTGGGACATAATTTAAGCCTTTTAACTTCAGTATTCTTATTTGAAGCTGACAACGCAAGAAATTTCTTGCAATTATAAATACGATGAGATTCTTTACATAGGGGACACGATGAATCGCTTGTCTATGCGCAAGATACAAACTTTTTCGAAGCATTTTCAAATTCGGTGCACTCGCATGCAGTTGTGTTCGAAACGCTTTTTCAGTAAATCCCAAGCTATATCATAATTATCATCGGTAATCTCTAACCCATCAATAACATCTGCAGCAGAACCCACTAATGATGACTTTACATAGCAAAGCTTTCGAACCTTACTCAACGCTCTATTTTTATCTACCATCGCACTGAAGGCATCCTGAAAGGCCGACCATTTTCCAAAATTACCATCAAAATTTGGAACAAAACTAGACTATTACTATAGTCTCTGAATACTATAAAACTAAATTAAAAACCAGATGGCGTTGGATTCTTGGCAGCAAAGATCAGAATTTAAAATTGAACACCACGAATATTATTCAGCGGACATCAATATGAGCCATTAAAAAATGTATTTTTCAAAATTGATTAAGGTCTAGAGATATTTTTTCTCGAGAAAATAAGCGATCACTGATTAAAATTGTGTCTTTTTTGAAAATTTGTAAGATTATGGAAATTTATAACAGTACAATTATATGCATATAATATAAAATTATGTCCCGACTCACTTATTACGACCCCTGAGATTGGTGATTGTAGTGTGATAGAATGCCTGTTTAGGATATAGGATGTGTGTTTAGTCTGATAGGATACGAATCGAAATAAGAGTGTCTATTTTCTGCATTCTACCTATAAGTGTCACATATTTTATGTGAATATATATTCACTTGATCCTGCTACTTCTTCTCGTTAAAGTATTTAAGTTATTTTTTAATGTGGATTTCTTAAATTTTCTTATTGACGTGTTAAAAATTATGATATTTCTGTATTCCGTGTCAAGTGAATATACAGTAACCTCATTCTATATAAATATATGTGTGTGTGTCTGTGTGCACCCCTAGAAAGATCAGTTAAGAGGGCTGTGTACATGAGCATTTGGAGGCATGTCGCATTTCCGCATTTTCTCTGAAAGTATTGTGAAAAATATGACTTATGTGGTATGCCTGGATGAGCAAAAGAATAAAGTATGTTCCTCGGTAGTTAAATCTGTATTAATATTTATTGTATTATAAATATGATTGGTCAAAGTTACCCTACTTTTAAGGCTGATTTCTCGGCTTGTAATGATAATTTCGAAATTTTAACAACGGATGAACGTAGATCAATTGTTTCTGAAAAAATTAATATATATGAAGAAACTATTGGTTTTAAATAAATATTAATATGCATGGGAAAACGAACAGAATTTTTGGGTTAAATTTAAGGCAAGAAACTACCGATCCTGGCGGCCAAATATTGAGGAGAAATTTAGGCACGCCCACGCTATACTGTACTCACTACAATGCACATCCTTTACCTCACCCCGGCAGGTTCTAGGGCCTACGCTAACTGTAATTCACATCTGGCACCACTCTCAAGAAAATCATTTTCAGATTCATTTCTGAATTTTCTCTTTAGTCGCCAAAGAAATGTACGGAATGTTAAAGTTCCCAAAAAATTTGTCAAAAATACTTCTCTGACGTTCAACGAATTTGCATGTTTCTTGAAATTCTGATTCGAATGATATATACTTTTAGGAGTCACTTTTATCATGAAAATTGAACATAATAATCGAAAAATGAAAAGAAAACAAGTTTCCTATTTTGTCAATCGAATGCCAATAGCAAAAATCTCGATTGAAAAGCCTTAATCTATCACAAAAATAGTTTCCATTTGAGAAAGAAACATTTGCAAGCCGAAAAATGTGTCTTTAAAATAAGGTCCACTTTGATCAAGCATATTTGTAACATCATCAATATTTATCAATGTATTTTCGTTTGTTGTTTTGGATTTTGAAAATGCTATAACTCTGATAATTTTCTTTTTGTCAGACAAAAGTCATGAGGATAAATTGTTTGGCTTGCTGAGTAACGCGAACAGCCATACGTAATATTTTTAAATCTTAGAAAAAATGGTCTCAATATTTTCGAAAATGTTCTAGCTTGTTGAATTTTCATCCAAAATGGCTGTGTGTAAGAGAGAAACTCGAATTCATTGTTCCAAAAAATGGAAATTCGCATTTCTTTTCGATAACACTCAAAACAGTCAAGTTGTTACTGAAAAACTTGCAGAAAAAGTGTCAAAGAACTTTTTTCTATTGCGTAATTTTCAAAGTAGTTGCTGATGTTGACTGTCACTGTTTTTATTTTCTGAAAAAAAAAATAGATAATGATTTCGTTTTTTAAATTAGTGTTGCATTCTTTCAATTCGACTCATGAAGTTCCTGCAAGAATTGCAAATGTTGCATTTTTGGATAGAAAATGTAGCAAATTGCAAGTAGAGAAATTTTGTTTGAAACTACTACTACTTTGTTTGAATAGCCAAAAATTACAAACAATTCGCAAATCGTGCTGGGTGATAATTAACTTAGTACTAACATCATATTAGATTTGCAAACTATTTACTAGATGGCTGCATTGATAATGATAAACAAACTTATATTTTTTTAAATTATTCCTCAGATTGAATTCTCAAGGTCCATATAGTTTGTAACAGATTTACTGGGTTTTTTGATTGGATAACGCGATGTGGGACGAATAATCCGATCTATTGTATTATATATAATTTTCGAGGTTTTTTGAAAGTATCTCGTTTCATTAAAAAAGTTTCCGAAAGGAATAAAATAACTGCTGATGTAGGAAAACGAGAAAAAATTTGAAAGAAAAACCAGTAACAATATGCAATTCAGGAATTACGTGAAAATGTTTTGATAAGTAGATAATTTTTCAAAAATAATTGATATAAGTAATCGGAGCATGACTAAAATTTTTTATTTATTTTGAAAATTAAGACAATTTAAGAGAGAATTTTAAATGATAAGACAAGTGTGAATAAAGAAGAATGTTTCCATTTTTGCAAGTCATATAATAGTCTCTCCTCGAGGAAAAGAAGCAGAAACAAAATTTTGCGAAACCTTTGGTATCTTCGCTGGGAAGTGATAAACAAAATAACAATTTGTTTACAATTGATAATGTTGCCAAGTTGTAAACAATTTGCAGATGTAATATGACGTTGGTAATAAGCTGTTCATCACTCATTACGATTTGCAAAATGTTTGTAATTTTTGGCTAGTTTACAAAAGTAACTAATTTGTTTAATTGCAATTTTAATATTATTGCCGGCCGAGCAACGTTTTACAAATTTTATAATTTTCAGATCTTGACTTTTATAACTTTTGTTACCCGAAAACGCAGCCTTCGCAATTTTCGCTGGAATTTTAGGAGTCGAATTGCAAAAAATTTAACACTGATCTAAGAAACGATAATTTGCGTTATGTATTTAGTTTTTCAAATCATAAAACAGTCCCTTCTCAATGGAAAAAAGCAGAAACAACATTTTGCTAAACCTCCGGTATTTTCGCTGGCGAGTGATTATCAAAATAATAATTGGTTTATGATTAATAATGTTGCCGCTTCACGAACGTTTTGCAAATTTAATACAGGATAGAGACTGAGTTTATAATTACACACTCGAGTTTGCAAAATGTTTTCAATTGTCGTGGAGCAATGGGGGGCAAATTTTGCAAATTAATTTTTTTAAACTAATTTCCGACCCGATCACGTTTCGAAAAATTTTATTTTATGTCCAAAATATAAAAAAAAAACAACTGTAAAATTTTTTTGGAGACCTTCGGAATTTTGTTAATTGGCTAAATTTGTATGTCTAATTCCACTTGCCTAATTTTTTCAACCACATTATTGTGTATATAATGTATTTTTGGTAATTATAATAGAAATGAAAGTTACAGTAAATAAGTAACGTATACTGTGTACATTTTTCGAAGAACGATTTTTGTACCACCCCATTATGTATATGTCCCATTATTCATAATCGAAGTCTGAAGAAATACTCTAATATTTAAACAATTCGCCTTCTTAACGCAGCAATGTTTTCAAGATAAATCTTCAATTACAGTTGCCATACAACACGTAAAAAATAAGAGCTATATTTCAAGCTTTATTTTAACTTCATGCGGCTACTTTATCCGAAACTATTTTTAACAATTATTACTGATGCCATATGTCTGGATTCGTAAATAAATAAGGCAGAATAGGAATGTTTGTCAAATTTTAATAAAGACTGATGATATTCAAAATATGTATCTTGAGAAATTTCAGTCCGACTTTTCACTGGATATCAAGTACATTTCGAAACTATCCCAATGAAATGTTTCGATTAGACAAAAATTCAAATAGAGCATTTTCGACATGTCAAACTGTGGTTCGACTTCGTACGGTTATTATGTCAGAAACTATTTGTTAACAATTATTACTTGTGTAGTATGCTGGATTCGTAAACGAATAAGGTAGAAGGGATCTTCGAAGATAATTCAACGGAAAGAAATATTCAAAGGTCAACTGTGATTGAAAATATGAACTGATTTTTTCCAATCTTTTTTTGATTTACTCGTAATAATATAACCAGGCTAATGCAGTATATTATAATCGAATCAATTGATAATGTACAAAATTTATAATTTTCTACGGTGTGTCTAATCTCAAACAATGGGAAGGTCGCGCCAGGCCAAAAACCGTCCGCTCAACAAACTACCCCCCGCCGCACGGGTGCCGGTTTCCAGACAATGCCTGACGCAGGCCGACTGTCCCCGGCTACATACGAATTGAGTCCAGGCTACTCAGGTATAATTTTCCTAGTGTACGAGTTGAGTCCCGGGAGGGATGAAGACGATTGCCCTCTCCACTGCTCAATTCCCCTAAACGCGTTCTCTGAGACCAATCCCACCTGTAAACAGTTTCACTTCATAGCTTGTGAAAATTTAATGCTTATCATGTCCTCTTTAAATAATGTAACTCACATCAATTCTATAAGTACGTTTATGTTAAGTGAAAAAGGGAAACCTCTCTTCGTCATAAACGGATATAAATTCAGGTTTCATAAATTATTGAGTGACGATATTCGACGTTTGTGTTGCACGAAGAATAATTGTAAAGTATTTCTGAAACTGAATGAGCACGCAAATGTAACTCAAAGTGATTTATGTCATAACCACGACCCTGAAAGCGATAATGTATGACAACGACAAACTTTGAGTAACGAACTAAAAAGAAAAGCATCGAAATAGGTCGACCGTTTTTCCGAAATTGCCGAAGACGATAGCCGAACTTTATCAGAAGCTGAAAGATGAGGTAAATACGAAAACAAACACATATGAAGAATTTCTTGGACCATTAGATGAGGAAGAAAACATAATAATATTTACGTCATATACCAATTTGATTGAATAGACAAAACTTATCATAATTTTTATGGATGGGACTTTTAAATGCTCGCCAGAGGAATTTTACCAAGTTTTCATCATTCATGGCTTGATAAACGATATTTATGTACCTTTGGTTTTTTTTTACTAACAAATAAAAGCTCGCAAACATATGAAAACGCATTTTATCTATTAATGTGGGAGCTCTACGAAATTAGGAAGGATTGGTAGCAACCTAAAGAGGTCTTCATTGATTTTGAAAAGGCAATCCATAATGCTGTGCACATAGTTTGGCCATCTGCAAATGTGAAAGGCTGTCGTTTTCATCTGGGACAAAGTTGGTGGAGAAAGACACAAGAAGTAGGCCTATCGCAGGAATATAAGAAGCACAATTCTGAAACCGGTGCATTCTTAAAACTTTTTTTCGGGTTGCCGCTGCTGAATTCAACTGAAGTAGAAGACAGTTTCGTTGAGGATTTAATGTCGATAATGCCGCAAGATCAACGGGTTGAAAAATTCTGTGACTATATCTTCGAAACATACGTGAAGGCAGAAGCAGAATTTCCTCCAGCAGTATGGGCAGAATGTACCTCTTCAACAAGAAGAACTACAAACGGCTGTGAGTCTTTTCATTCCAAACTAAACAAGATGTTAAGCTCCTCTCATCCAAATATATCCAAATTCGTAGAGATTCTGTTAAATGTACAATCCGAAACGTACATAAAGCTTCGAAGCCAAGGTGTGAGGAGAAATGACATTTTGGAAAAAGAGGAATATCTGAAAAATGTAATATTTAAACGAAGTTGCGGAATTTTAAGTCGCGTGGAGTTTCTGAAATCAGTGTCACAGAAGAACCTTTCTAGATATAAAAATACTGTTGAATGAGTGTAGAAATCGATGTGTCAACTGGTTTTCAAGTTCATAATATATAAAATTTTAACCATTTTTAAGCTGAAACCAACCACAATTTTTAACCGTACCTGTATTTTATATTTTTGATATGTGCCTATACATTTAAATAAATAAAGTACAGACAGTCCTAAGTCTGCATTAAATCGAGAAGGGAAATTTTGGTTAGAGATGCTTGACTATATACATTGCAGGAAATAGACTTTCGTTTATATTTTCTGAAATTAATGCAAACATTGATAACATGCTGTCTAAAAGTAAATATTTTTGAGTTCAGCATCAGTGATCGTGTTTACTATTCTATTAAAATGTTGCTATTGGCTTCATGAAGGTAACTCAAAGAGAAATTAAGAATCAAGCAGAATTAGGTATTCCTTCCCATAATGAAATACGGGGCGAGGTCTTTGGTTGCAAGCCAAAGAAGTGGGCAGTGGTAGGGGTTCCAGACCCGGACTCAATTCATACATCATGCTTAAAGTCCCGGGACTCAACTCATACACAACCTAGGGATTATGGACTCAATTCACCTGCACCGCTGTCTCCTGATAATGACTTTATTGCAGGAAAATTTTTTCACACTTTTTTTCCGATGTACCCTTTTTTCCTGAAAATATTCCTACGGTGATTCTCTGTCGAAATTTTTTTTTTCACTAACAAGCTCCACCTTTTTGGGCATGCTTATCATATTTCTGTCTCTCTCGCACACTCAACTCAGAATTCCCACGGGTGTCCCCAGCCCTCTTAAAGAACTTATAGAATCCACCATAAACCGAAAATCGATTTTTTGCCTTGTCGGTCCCTTTTCTCGTATCGCGTCACACACACACAACCATGTATTACCACCAAGAAAAATATTGAAAACGTATATGATGAAGTACACAATCAGAGCTGATATTCAACGGAAAGCCCTTGTAACTGATATTTTCCGTAGAAGTTATTTTCCCGTGCTTATATGTGTTTCCGAAAATAGTCTCATTCATATCTATAACAGATATTCTTTCATCCAAACCGTTTAAATTGTTTCCGAAAAAATTACCCACTTTTTATTTTTATTTCCCCCACCATAACTCTTATAAAAATGAAGTTTCATTGTCAAGTCTTGAGGTGGTTTCATGCCTCATAGGTATCTTGCTTTGGGAGACTACAGTGAAGCTTGATAAACATTACGATGAATCTGCACCTTAGATCAGAACGGTTAATAAATGGTTTTAAGATTTTCGGAGTGGCCATATGAGCACACGTGACGCTGAACGTTCTGGACGCCCTGTTGAGCGTCGTTTTGTCACTCTGGATAAAACATGGATACACCACTACACGCCTGAAACATAACAACGCACATGCTCACTCCACTGCAGTTGTGGCCGAAAAATTGCTGGAATAGGGTTCCAAATCGTTCCGCATCCCCCCCCATTCTCCCAATTTGGCTCCCGGCTCCCTCGAACGGGTGCGCTCGAATTGAGCCAGCGGTCAGGGTTTGACCTGAGCATTGGTGGGCCCCTTTTATTTTTCGCTCGAGTTGAGCCTAAACTGACCTATCTCTTGTTTACCTTATAACATAAATACCACTTTCCATGAAACTAATTGTCTAAACAACTTATTATCAATTTTAGCAATTTTCTCTGAAAATAGATTTAAGAAGTCACGGTTTTTTTGTATTTTTCAACTGTTTTTCAAGTGTTTACTTAGTGTGAGGTAATATTATTATTTGAAGTTAAGAAACATGATTGTTTAAACAATTTAATTATTATTTTGAATAAAATTCTCTTGGAATAATGCCAGAAAGTTGCGGTTTTTCTGAATTTTTTAAAGTTTTGTCTAGTTTTCACTTAAGAGTTTTTTAGCGATTTTCTTTTAGAATGGATTTATAAAGGCACAGTTTTTTCCAAATTTTTCAAATAATTTTTAACTTTTTACTTAGAGTGCGGTAATAATTATTTGAAGTTAAGAAACGTGATTGTTTAAACAATGTAATTATTATTTTGAATAAAATTCTCTTTGAATAATGCTAGAAAGTTGCGGTTTTTCTGCAAACTCTACTTTAATTGAATATCTTACGCTACGTCGTTTATTAATCAGTAGTTTCTTTTATCAATGAAATCGATCTGAAAATATAAATATCAATAACGTAACTGAAAAAAATTGTTTAAAAAATTATTATTAATTTAAAAATTAAGGTATGAGTTCTGCCATAACAAAATACTAAATAATCAGCTACATAGTGTTAGAATTTTCTCCACCTGTCCTATGGAAACGCCCAAGTGAATCATGATTGATAGTTTAAATAATTGCAAACTGTCTTTCACATAAAAATATCACTCTTATAATTTATTAAATTCGTTATCCATCCCAGAAAGTAGACATTTTCTAAGATTTACATTTTACAGGGAAAAGAAATTGTTTAAACAAATAAAATTGTTTAAATAGTTGCTAAATTATATTTAAAAGATATATTACTCTAAACATTTGTTAATTGTGTGATTAGTTTCAGAAAATAATAACTTTTTACGATTAACAGAGGGAAAATTGTTCAAACAAATGAAAATTGTTTAAATTATCAACAAATACGTTGAAGAAGAAATGTCATATTTAAAATTCGGCAATAGTTTTATTTATCCCAAAATATAATAACTTTTCACGATTTAATAGCTAAAAAAATTGTTTGAGCAAATAATAATTGTTTAAACAACTCAGAATTAGTTGAAAATGACTGGGAACTCGATTGGCAAACTTGACACTTATAAAAATAATTTATGTTGAAAAAATTCCAAAAAATACCGTATTTAGCATGGACTTTACATAAAACTGCTATTTTGCATCTATAGAGTTCTGTTTTATTACCGAAAACCAGTCCAATAATATTTTTTTTTCACAGCGTACACGTCAAGTAATGAAGAAGAAGAAGAAAAAGAATCTGTACATGTTAAACATGTAAACTTTATCTTCTGTTATTTCTGCTGTTAACCTGAAAAGTATTTTCTTTCTTGTTTAATAAAAATGAAGAAATAAATCAGACTTGTTGATCATATATTTGCCTAATGTATCTCCGACCCATACTGCTTAATTTTTATTTCATAACAGAGAAATCGATTAATTTTTTCCAAGTTAAAATGTTTGGAATTATGAAAAAAATAATAACAAAATTGTATCTAATTTATGAAACAGACATTTTAAATAAAATATAGATATTTTTACTTGAATTTTCTTAAGTTTAAAATCCATGTTACTGTATCCAATAAGACAATTTTGCTTGTATAAGATAATTCTGTTTCACATTTATACTTCTGATGGGCAGGGCAGCTTAGGCTCAATTCGAGCACACTGAAGGTGCCACTTAACCACGGGACTCAATTCGTACATGGAAAGGTAAGGGTGGTTGACCGTTGGCTCAGTTCGAGTGCGCCCCCTCGAACTACCACCTTTTCTCCGACTACTGTTGTCTCGCATCCTTAGGTCAAAATCGACAGAGGGCCTAGCCAAGTAGTAATCCTCTCTCTTTTCCTCCACCATATCGCGAATTAAAGAAGCAAGATATTGAAACACTGACCACTGACAATGTTGATCTTATTCGACACAACATTGGACATGCTCGAAGTAAAATAATACAAGATTTGCCAAGAAATGTACCTGACGAAAAATGTATTGTTTTTATGTCAGCTTGCAGTTATTTTTATCAATGAAACTCTTTACAGCTGTTCTGACCAATTTACGCAAATTTTTTTGATTATCGGATTGAAACAAAATTCATATATTACTCTCGCCTCCTTATTGCTTCTTGACAAAAAAATCTGCTCGCTGCGCGGGCACATTCTCATCACGCGCTGTGCGTGCGGCTCGCTATGCTCGGAAGTTTAACCGCGCCTAGGGCGCGCGCCTGCTGGGTCTCGCGCTTCGCGCTCAGACATATTTAGACCTCGCGCATTGCGCTCAGACATTTATTCTTTGAACTTGGAATGCTTGAATGAAACTTCATAAAAAAGATCTCTTTTAGATTTATATGCGTCTTCATATTCTGATTTTTCTACGTAATTAAGTATAGTTAAATATCAAGTTGCTCAAAGCTCTCTAGGCTTTGAGGTACACATTCTCACTGTGACACTCGCGCTACGCGCTCGATTTTTGTTAATAGTTATGATAATGTTGTAGGGATTTCAAAAAGCAACGTTTTTATTTTCTTGACTTTTTTCATATCGTGCGTTGTTTGACTTAAAATTTTGATTTTTGATTGATTTTTTGAATTTTGTAAATGCTTTAACTCTGGTAATTTTCTTTTTATCGAAAAAACGGAGAGCCGTACATAAAATGTTTCAATATTAAAAAGCATGGTCTCAAAAATTTTGAAAATGCTCTTACTTTTTGAATTTCAATCTAAAATGACTGGTTAACGAACTCGTTCTTTCTTTTAGGACCAAAAAAATGTGTGCCAAACCTCGATTTGATCAGTTCATTTTTTCGACAGTTATCGTTTTTACGGACGAACGGCCGGACAGACAGACGCCATTGCCAAAACTTGATTTTCGGCTTCTGGGGGTCTCAAAACGTGGAGATTCGTTGAAAAACTAAGGTGTGAAATTTCTGACAATTCTAATACTTTCTCAATCATAAATGATGATAATGTATAAATGACTTGGCAATGTTTAACTCTTCCCATCTAAACAATGTTTATTTCACAGAAGCTTTAAAAGGAGTTCAAGACGTAACTTACATAAAAATGAGAATCACTGGTCAAAGGAGGCGAGAAGTTTTAGAGAAAGAACAATTTCTTACTGATATAATGTTGTCTTTGCAAGTAGGTTTCATAACTAGGCTCCAATTCGTTCGTGAAGTCTCGTGCAAATTTTTACCTGTATAGGTTAGGTAAGAATATACTGAAAACAGCAATTTATTTTAGGCTTAAAGTTACTCCATGGTTCACCTCCAGCCCCTTTACCTGTTCGTTGCGGGCCTATTGTTCCGCCCGAGTCGAGTCCGGGCAGTACAGTCCTCCTCAAGATACACTGATACAGCCTTCCTTAAGCAAACAGCGAACCACGGATACGAACCATAGGCATATAGAGCAAGCAGCAGGGCCGGCTTAACCAATAGGCTATTGTAGGCTATAGCCTAGGGGCGCCATGAAGTTGAGGCGGGCGGTTTTTGGGAAATTTAAGTTTAGTTAAAGGAGTTCAATGTGAATCAGGGGAAAACCAGCTTTGGAATTCTACGAAATATGGTTCATTGTTCATTTGAAAAATCGAAACCTGCTTTGCTCCCAAACTTTTGACGGTTTGAGGATTAACGAGGACCCAAGTAATTTGAAAATCTATAATTTTATGGACTCATAAAGAGATTGGAAGAAGGTGTTTTTAGATTCGGGTACATGCGATGAGTCGGATTTATAACTTGATAACAAAATTATTGAACTTTAGAACCAAAAAAAGAACTTTCTACAATACAGTTGAATTCAAAAATATAAGCCTTCAATACAAACAATAATTCTCAATCAAAAATTGCAATTTTCAGTTTAAAAAAATGAATTTTTAACAAAGTAGTTTGATTTTCAACTAAAAAGACCACTTTTCAACCAAATAAATATATATTGTCACCCAAATTGTTGAATTAGTAACCAATTTTCTGCCAAAAATATCAGTTTTGAACGAAATTCATGAACCTGCAACCAAACAGTTGAATTTCCGACAAAAAAGAGCAATTTTTAAACACAAATAAAATAGTTTAATTGTGAGTTGAAAAAAAATAATTTTCAACGAAAATAAAAGTTTCAACAATAGTTAAATTTTCAAGCAAAGATTTACAAAAATTAAGAATTGCTCACGTTATAACATTTAAAATTGCAGATGATGAATCTGGAATATTCCATTTTGCAATTAGGTATTTAACTTTGTACATTTCAACTAAAATGTGTTAATCTTGTAATACTTATTTGAAAAGTACTAGATATATAGTTTGTAACTGTTCCAATTTTATATTGGATAATAACTTCTGTCTCCAGTTTTCACATTTTCAACTTGCTTTAAAATGTTTCATCTTCAAATTTTGTTTAAGAGTATTTATTATTTAATGGTCAGTACTTGAAACGTATTCCTTATTTATTCATAAATAATTTTTTTAAGTGCTATAATTGCTTTAATTATTATTCAATAATGGTTACAATTTCAAATATCGTATATTTAAAGAGAAAAGGGGAAAAAGGGGAAGTTTTTCGAGAATAGGGGGAAAAAGGGAAATTTTAAGAAACAAGAGGAAACAAAGAAAAAAAGGGGAAGACTGTGCACCCCGTTCTTTTGACTGAGCTGAAATGTTGGAAGTCGAGTCCGCAAATAGAGGCACTGACAAACCAAGAGTTTTGCGCACTGTTCTTCCATGAGGAAGTAATGTTCAGCAATGCCGGTGAAGGCCATCGTGCAAATATTTTTACCTTGACCTTTCAATAAGTAGAACAGAGTTATAAACAAAAGTTTTTTCTGATCCTCCTGGTCCGTCAATGTAAAAACATTTACCGAAAATATGACATCCATCTGCAACTCGGAGAATCAAATCAACAATTTCTTTCTGTCTGACATTCAGTTAATCTTATTGGTTGTGTCCATTCGATATTTCTTGCAAAAGTTGCTCGTGCTCTTCTTCTTCGTATTCTGTTGTTATTTGCACGATTTCGGGAAATATCGATAGATCCCAATCCCTTTTCTCTAACATCTCTTTTATTTGAGAATAAGCTCTCATTGTGGCAGTTGAATGCCCGAATCGTCTGACATAATCTTCTGATAAAGCGATTTTGAATACCTATTTTGAATTGCGCGCCAACTGCAGCCAACCAGCGCGCGGCTCCCAATATTGGCATCACTGCGGACACAGCACACGTGCGCGCACCTTCTTTCTATCTCCCTCCTTGTAAATCATAATTAAAATATTGTATTTTCTTTTTTGTGTCATTAAATCAAATTAATCTGACTAACGTAAATTAACTTCGTATAAAATTCTATTATGTCAAGATAGTAATTGTTTCAGTCATTTCATTTTATTTAATGATAGTTTTCTTCTCATTTTATATATCAAATTTCGCGGACTTTTACATTGCTATGTTCAATTCTCAGAGTCAACCAATAAGAGTGCAGGAAAAGACCTAACGTTAGCTAACTTCTCAAGTTCACATCAATTTTATTATAGTAGATATTTATATTATGTATATACTTATGTATTTAAATTACACTTTATTGATGAGGTATATTGCAAAAGCAAGTCGAAATTTGTGTAATAATAAAACGAATTAAAAAATGAATAACGTCGTTTTCTTTTAATGAAAAAATACAATTTCAGTGTTTCAATGGAATCGGGGAGAGGGGGGTAGCCTAGGGGCGCCAGGTTACTGAATAGCCTAGGGGCGCTATTTTGCTTAAGTCGGCCCTGGCAAGCAGTAGTAGGTGCAATTAGAAAGAGAGGCATTAGAAAGAGAAAATTCAGACTTGAAACTTTTCATATATTCACTGATGCTATGATTCCTAAAAAATAGTGAAGATTATAAGGAACTAAATATCATGAATTAGAACAATAAATTCATCCTTCGTCAGACTTCTTTATGTGATTGGAGAAAAATGCACCAATAATATCAAAGCCATGCCAACTTGCCACGTGACAAGCGTTTTTCCGCCTTCATTTTTTCAAAAATTTAAACATTCTTCTCCACATAAATGTTCTTTTTGTTAACTGAAACATTTATAACAAAAAAAATACAAATTTCCTTTTAATTTACAGTCAATTTACATTAATATTCTTCGTCTTCATGTTACGGGAGGAAAATGCACGAATAATATCAACGCGATGCCAACTTTCATTCAAAAGACAATGGAAGAAGTAAAAACATTGTCTACCAGTGCGGAACCAACACATTTTCTAACGAACGATTAATTTATTGTTCATATTCATGTTTCTTTTCAAATATTACCTAGTTCTTCACTGTTTTTCAGGAATCATAGCTATCTGAATTCAAAATTGTTCAAATTTTAATACTACTGTGCTCTACACTTTCTGTTCTTTCTCTCTCTAATGCCTCTCTTTCTAATTACACCTGCTACTGCTTGCACTATGGTTCGTATCCATGGTTCGCTGCTTGCGGACTCGACTCGGGCGGAACAATAGGCCCCCAACGAACAGGTAAAGGGGCTGGAGGTGAACCATGGAGTAACTTTAAGCCCTATTTTAATATAATTTTTTATGTGATAATGGCTATTTTTAGTATTTTAGGGAATTCCAATTGTAGCTCAAAGTGGAATAAATGGCTCATTCAATGGGAAATACATGTAATTTCAACAATAGTTTCAAACAGCCATAGAAATAAAGTGATAGAGTCCTACGTAGTCTTCTCGTCAGAACTTAACGAAATAAACGGGCGGTTGCTCTTTTTACACGTTCTTGAATATTTCAAGTTATAGTCATAGAACAATGTCATATATCTACGATGTTACGAAAATTGAGTCACAACTGACTTTAAAATTATTATATTTATATATTATATATATATATATATATATATATATATTATATATTATTATATTATTAAATTTATCACGCATTCAAAAAGGGAATATCATCAAAATCATATAAGACACTTGAATAAATGTTGCAGATAAAAAATTATTTATGTATATCTTATGCTTTAAAATCATAGCAATATAATTCAGGGTGTCTGTTTTAATCGAGAAAAAAATTCCCGGTCATTGCCCGGTGTTTTCAGGGTTTGCAAACATTTCTCACGGTCCTTGAAATTTAAAGATTCGAACTCTCGAAGCTAACAATTTTTTTATTTGAAGTTATAAAAACTGAACTGCAAATTAAAATACTCAAAGTGAAACGCTTTTAAATTTTCAACTTTTAAAATTAAAGCTTAGCATTTTTTAAATTTAAACGGTCGATTATTTAGACGTATAAAATGGAAGCTGTTAACACATTCCAAATTTTTTAATTAAATGCCATTAAACAGCACAATTTTAAGTTAAAAACTAATGTTTTTATATATAATAATGCTTTAATGCTTTCATTAAAAATGGAAAGATTACAATTTTTAACTGAACACTTTTTAAAGTAATTTTTCAATTGTTATTTATACGACGTCAAAATTTGTTTTGAAATCTTTTTAGGTATTTGCTCAAAATTGAAGGCCAGGATGCAAGAACCGGGCGAGCGCTCGAAAACGTGACATTTTATTATCCATGTTCCTTGCGATATCCAAATTTTAAAGTTCAAAAAATTAAATTAAGAAAAATATAGACTTGTAGAGAATATTAAAATGGAACTTTTTTCTATTTCAAGTTTTTCTTTCCGATGTATATTTTTAATAATAAAATTGAAAAAGTGGAAAAAAATTTTTCCCAAATTCAATTATTTTTTAAAGCATAAATCGTCTTTACTCAGACACATATGATTGAAACTGTTTGAAATTTGGTATAAACATGCATTATACCCTAGCGACGCCTACAAGATGAAGAAAAAAGTCAAATCTGCAAATTGTTTAATAATAATTAATTGCAAATGGAGTCCTGACGGTAAGCACGTTTTTTTTAACTTCGGCGAAGAAAAGTATCGAGTGAACTTCAAAGTTGAAAAAACTTCCAGTAAGACATTTGTTCTTCACTATTGAAGGAAGATTTCTGGAAATTTTTAGAACAATTCATCAAAAATTGGCGGAAATATCCATTTTGTAAGAAAGTACGCGACGTCGTCTACGACTCTCGTTAACAGATTCAGGCGCTTCTCAACGTTAGTAGTCTCGTCTGTACTCTTCTAGAAACATAAAGGACTCGTCTTTTCAATAATCAAACATTCAAAAACCTGCCCTTTCCCCAATTAATAGAAAATCGACTGCTTTTGTATTTTTGGACATTTCGTTGTTTTCAGTGAATTAGAAAATAACTAAAGATAGAAAAATTTGTGCTTCGCAAGTTGTTCCACCCTTTGCTTTGTTTTCTTCTTTTTATAATAAGGAACGTAAACAAACCTTTGTTTTGAAATTTTTAGTATAAAAAGGACTCAGTGTCTCAAACTGTTTCGGAAGGTACTGCTCGCTGTCTGATTTTTTACATAAAATTGAATGTATATTTATTGTTCTCTCACTGTAAAACAATATAATTAGACATTTCTAGTTATTTTTGAGTCTGTGAATTTCTAATACAGAGAATATTAATTTACACTGATAATAATTAGTCTCAATCACGTTATTTCAAATTGTGCTATAGAATTTCGATTTTTTACCAAAAACTTTTGTTTCTTCGTTTGTATTCCAATGTCGTGTGAAAAAGCGGAAAAATTCAGAAAAACCCGCGATTTTCTAACTCTATTTTAAGAGAAAATGGCTATAAACAATAATACATTCTTCAAACAATGTATTTAAACATCTAATTATCAGTGTAAATTAATATTTTCTGTATTACAAATTCATGGACTCAACGTGGAAATAATAGTGACTGGTGCTAGTTTATGTATTTACTAGAGATGGGACGAGCAGTACTTCGGCTACTGCTTGCCCTCCGGCAGGCAGGACCTCCTGCTTGCCGAAGTCCAGTTTTAAACTTCGGTTACTGCTCCCTCCGGCCGCCGGAGGAAGCAGTAAGCAGTAACTTCGGCCGGATTTCTACTGCGTTCTTTATCCTACTGCAAACTCCGGCGTCTGGTACCTGAAGCCCTGAACC